>JBBPBX010015192.1:32700-49838 GCA_038048925.1 Garcialebias charrua | reverse complement strand
TATATATATATATATATATATATATCGTAAACACCTTTTCAGGAAAAAATAGTAACAGCCATCAAAGAAATAAATATTAACTTCTTCTTTGTAACACTGAACATGAAATGTGAATTTTGACTAGAGGTCATAAGCAAACTGAAAGAGGCATTTTGAGGTACTTTGACTTTGCTCTTTTATACAAAATCTAAAACTGACATATTTATTCTTGATATATTATAGGTATGTGAAAGTAATAAGTATGGCATAATTGTATATTGTTTATAAATACTGTATGCATCTCATTTTCTCTCATTGTTTTTTGACTGCAGAGGCACTTGCTGTTTCTCTTATTGTAATGCACCATGTATGAGCCACACAAATCTTTAAGAGAGAACTAATGTTGACTGGTTTGACCGCAGTACATCAGATAACATTTTACATTTGTGTGTGTGTTTGACAGGACCATCCTACGGACGGAAATTTATGACGGGATACTTGTCATCTATTGGGATACATGCTGGAGAAACCAGAGTCGGTAGGGTCTTAAGAGAGGTGCACCAGCCTTACCATCAGTTGTGACAACATGTGAGTGAATCTGGCAATTATATATTAAACAGTGTAACAACTCAAACACTGCTTTTTATAATAGATTTTTAAAAATATGTATCCACTTCACAGGAACAAACACACCCACACCCCACTGAACATAAGAGGATCTGCAGTGGAAGTGGTCTCCAGCTACAAGTACTTGGGTGTACACTTGAATGATAACCTCAGCTGGAGCAACAACACCACCAGCCTGATCAAGAAAGGTCATCAGAGACTCTACTTCCTCAGACGGCTGAGACGAGCTGGTCTGAGAAGCTCAGTCCTCACCTCCTTCTACAGGTGTGCAGTGGAGAGCATCCTGTGCTCCAGCATCAACGTGTGGCATGGAGGCTGCACAGTTGCAGAAAGAAAAGCTTTACAGAGAGTGGTGAAGGCTGCACAGAAGATGTTGGAGTCAGTCTCCCCACCATCACAGACATTTACACCTCCAGATGCAGGAAGAGAGCCACCTGCATCATGAAAGACCTCACTCACCCAGCACACACACTTTGCCCCACTCCCCTTAGGACGGAGGTTGAGGAGCATTAAGTGTAGAACCACTAGACTGAGGAACAGCTTCTACCCTGAGGCTGTTAGACTCATGAATAAATAACCAGAATAATCACTGTGAAATATCACATCATGTTGCTGCTGATCTGTTTCATGTTGCTGCTGATCTGTTTCATGTTGCTGCTGATCTGTTTCATGTTGCTGCTGATCTGTTTCATGTTGCTGCTGATCTGTTTCATGTTGCTGCTGATCTGTTTCATGTTGCTGCTGATCTGTTTCATGTTGCTGCTGATCTGTTTCATGTTGCTGCTGATCTGTTTCATGTTGCTGCTGATCTGTTTCATGTTGCTGCTGATCTGTTTCATGTTGCTGCTGATCTGTTTCATGTTGCTGCTGATCTGTTTCATGTTGCTGCTGATCTGTTTCATGTTGCTGCTGATCTGTTTCATGTTGCTGCTGATCTGTTTCATGTTGCTGCTGATCTGTTTCATGTTGCTGCTGATCTGTTTCATGTTGCTGCTGATCTGTTTCATGTTGCTGCTGATCTGTTTCATGTTGCTGCTGATCTGTTTCATGTTGCTGCTGATCTGTTTCATGTTGCTGCTGATCTGTTTCATGTTGCTGCTGATCTGTTTCATGTTGCTGCTGATCTGTTTCATGTTGCTGCTGATCTGTTTCATGTTGCTGCTGATCTGTTTCATGTTGCTGCTGATCTGTTTCATGTTGCTGCTGATCTGTTTCATGTTGCTGCTGATCTGTTTCATGTTGCTGCTGATCTGTTTCATGTTGCTGCTGATCTGTTTCATGTTGCTGCTGATCTGTTTCATGTTGCTGCTGATCTGTTTCATGTTGCTGCTGATCTGTTTCATGTTGCTGCTGATCTGTTTCATGTTGCTGCTGATCTGTTTCATGTTGCTGCTGATCTGTTTCATGTTGCTGCTGATCTGTTTCATGTTGCTGCTGATCTGTTTCATGTTGCTGCTGATCTGTTTCATGTTGCTGCTGATCTGTTTCATGTTGCTGCTGATCTGTTTCATGTTGCTGCTGATCTGTTTCATGTTGCTGCTGATCTGTTTCATGTTGCTGCTGATCTGTTTCATGTTGCTGCTGATCTGTTTCATGTTGCTGCTGATCTGTTTCATGTTGCTGCTGATCTGTTTCATGTTGCTGCTGATCTGTTTCATGTTGCTGCTGATCTGTTTCATGTTGCTGCTGATCTGTTTCATGTTGCTGCTGATCTGTTTCATGTTGCTGCTGATCTGTTTCATGTTGCTGCTGATCTGTTTCATGTTGCTGCTGATCTGTTTCATGTTGCTGCTGATCTGTTTCATGTTGCTGCTGATCTGTTTCATGTTGCTGCTGATCTGTTTCATGTTGCTGCTGATCTGTTTCATGTTGCTGCTGATCTGTTTCATGTTGCTGCTGATCTGTTTCATGTTGCTGCTGATCTGTTTCATGTTGCTGCTGATCTGTTTCATGTTGCTGCTGATCTGTTTCATGTTGCTGCTGATCTGTTTCATGTTGCTGCTGATCTGTTTCATGTTGCTGCTGATCTGTTTCATGTTGCTATGTTCATTGTGCACATCTGCTCACACAGCTGCTGTGTGGAGTAATGGTTTTCTATTATATTAGTGCTGCGTGTATTTTTTATTTAGTGTATTTTTAGTTGATGTTTTTCTTAGTTCATATCTTAGATGTTATTACTGTTCTTCTCTTACATTTTATTGTTGGATGTAACTGGGACCCTGTGTACATAATCTCGTTTCATCACATGTACCACGTGATGCAAATGACAATAAAATTCTCTGACTTTGTTATTTCTAAAATCATTTTTTCTCTCTCAAATAATGGAAAAAACAGACATTAACTAACAAAAATAGCAGTTTTTCTCCAGTCATTTTTAATTTGAACGAGATTTAGCCTACCAGAAAGCCTACACTTATCTTTGCAGGAAGTTATTAAAATTTGTATTTGGCAGGTTACATGACCAAATCTAGATTCTGTCAGCGATTTAAAAAAAAAACTAGGTTATAACACCCCACACAAGACCAGGTTTATTTTGTTAGTGGAGGGTTTATATTTATTTATTTATCATCAGGAGTATTAAAATGAGTTATAACCGTGACAAGATAGTGTGTGCGGACTCGTTTCACAGAGATCTTTCAGATGCGCCTTGAACACGGTCGGATTTGCCTCTCGGGTGCAGTGCGCGCTCCCGACACATGGTTGCAGTGCGCGCGCCCGACACAGGGGGAACAGATTCTCAGCTGCATCAAGCTGAAGGGCGAGATACACTCGCGCGTCCTCACGATACGCCAATACGCAGCGTACGTATGCCCCGTACGCAGCGTAGCCCCGCGTAGCCCCTCAGGGCAAGTACGCGCAAAGGTATTTTTTTACTACGCATACGCGATTCGCATACGCGATGCGCGGTGTCTGACCTAAACTTCCCCGGCTCCGGACTGTTTTGTATGTTACACAAATGAAATAAATTCCTCTTTTTTATCGCTGATCGGGCCTTTTCTTTTGTTTTTTTGCCTAAAGTCAAGTAACCGCTTCTTCCTCCGTTCACTCGATGAATGAAATGAATGAATTCAGGTCCTACCTGGGTGCGCGATGTTTTATATATTCCCTGGTGGGCTGTGGGCTGCAGGAAAAGCACTCCCTGTTATTATTTTTATTTCTGAGAGAACTTTTTATAACATATATAGTAGAAAGACCGTATCAGAACACCGCAGAAGTCTGAGCGAGCTGCTCACGATAGGTTTCATTTTGAGCTGACTGAAATCTGTCAATCATTTCAGTAGGCGTGTCAAAGTGACCAATCAGCGAGCTCAGTTGAGTCCTCTCCGTGGAGCGAAAAACTAGCGGAAGTGACGATCGGAAGTGACGGTACGGAGGAAATGACGTAGAATTTGGAGCGAAAACACGAGAATCTACGCGAGAACATCAGCCGGGCTGTAGCAGAGGCTCCGTATACGCGCGTATACGGGCATATACGCGCGTATACGGAGTCTGCTTCACTGTATCTCAGCCTTGACACCTCACACACGTCAAAAATTAAAGTAAATAGTATGAATGGTTAGCGCTCCGTTATTGCTGGTTTGACGTGGGTGGAGTGTCAGCTTCACGCAGCTCAGATTCTCACGGGGGAACAGAAATTCGCACAGCACCGGGAGTTTATTTCCGGTTCCGCCATAAACTCCCGTGTTCAATTAACAAAATAAAAGCTCGTCTTTGGTTTAATCAAAAACCAAAACGTTCCCCTTTTTTTTTATTTTTAGCAATTCCGTTTTTCTAATTTCGTTTTAAAAACGGAATCCAATGACCAAAACATACACGGACCGACCCCGTACACGGACCCCTCACTGTTGACACATTTGTCTAAATGAGACGGAGAACAACGCTTCGGGGGAGGCGCAATGCCATTTTTGTTTCAATTTAAAAAAAAGAAGTAGTCGCTTAACCCCAGTTGTCAGGCTGATATATGACGGTTCCCTGGACTCTGTGCAGGCCCCATGCGGTTCCAACGTTCTCCCAGAGTAGATGGCTCTTAGCGAGACGGTCACCTTGTGTCATCACCTGCACGAGTTTGCCCTCGGTACCTTCTGGTGGGCCCCGCCTACAGCCGACAACACGACTACAAATGACTGAAGAGTTCTGAGCGGTATTTAAAGACCTGTGCCCTGTGCCTGACTTTCACTCACGGTTCCAATAAGAACATTTCCGGGTTCCGTAGAGAAGGAAATATCTGGGTTCAAGTTAAAAAACATCATAAAAACAGAACGTTGGAATCATTTAGAACATCTTAGTTTTGACTATTTCGACTTTTTTTATTCTATATTTACGAGCTTGGAATCGTGACGTCAGTGGACCGGGATCGCGCAAAGCATCTTGGGAGTTTCTGACACTGAGTCGAACGTGACAGGGGTTTGCGTTATTTCTGTGTGATCCTACGTGAAATACGCTGAAATGGTGAATGCTTGTTGTGTTGTGAACTGTCACAATCGTTCTCACGATCGCAGGGGGAGCCGTATTGCAAATGGAGTCCGTTTTTTCAGCTTTCCGGCATGGAAACAAAACAGGTTGCTGAGCTAATAGAGACATGGTGACATGGGTGTCTCCAACGAACAAATCACTCAGGAGTATTTCCAGACACATGTTTGTGTGTTTGTTCGAAGCATTTCCACACAGGTAAGGTTTAATTAAATAATATTAAACTTATTAACTGCTCATATTATGGAACTAACAAAGAGGAAATAATGAATGTAGTAAAAAATCTTACAGACAAGAGATCAAGGGACTGGGTGGACATGGATATGATGTTTGTAAAGGACATAATGAGCCATGTTATTGAGCCGTTTACATACATATGTAATTTATCATTTTCAACAGGAATATTTCCAGATAATATGAAAGTAGCTAAGGTAGTTCCTCTTTTTAAAAATGGTGATAAATGTGTGTTCAACAATTATAGACCTATATCCTTGTTACCACAGTTTTCAAAAATTCTTGAAAAACTATTTGTAAACAGACTAGATCAATTTATAGATAAACAAAATATTCTAAGCAACAGTCAGTATGGGTTTAGATCAAAAAACTCTACATCAATGGCTCTCATGGAATTAATGGAACAAATAACTACTGCTGTCGATCAAAAACAATATTGTGTCAGTATTTTTGTTGATTTAAAAAAAGCATTCGATACTATTGATCACACCATTCTCCTTGAAAAACTGAACAAATATGGTATTAGAGGACCAGCATTACAGTGGGTATCTAGCTATTTGAAAGATAGGAAACAATTTGTACAAATAAATGATGTAAGATCTGACCTCTGTAATATCACATGTGGAGTTCCCCAAGGCTCTGTACTTGGACCAAAGCTATTTATTTTATATGTGAATGACTTGGTAAATGTGTCAGGACTCCTTAAATGTGTACTTTTTGCTGATGATACCACATTTTTCTGTTTAGGTGAAGATATAGAACAAATGTTGGAATTGATAAAGACAGAATTTGTCAAGATACAAACTTGGTTTAAAATAAATAAATTATCATTAAATCTAGAAAAAACTAATTACATGATATTCAGTAATAAAAAGAAAACTGTTGATGTTCCACTCAAAATTGAGGGTGTTGAGATTTGTAGAGTGAGTGAGGTGAAGTTTTTGGGTGTTATCATTGATGACAAACTGACATGGAAACAACACATAAATTCTGTAAGAATAAAAATAGCTAAATCGATTGCAGTACTGTACAAAGTCAGAGACCTATTGAATGATAAAGCTCTGTATTTGTTGTATAACACAATCATTGTTCCACACTTAATCTATTGTATTGATGTTTGGGGGAATGCGTGTAAAACAATCACAAAGCCTATTTTTGTATTACAGAAAAGAGCTGTAAGAATTATCACTAGAAAACATTACCGTCATCCATCAAGTACATTATTTTATCAACTGAAGTTATTGAAGTTCCATGATTTGGTAGACTATAATATTTTATCAGTTATGTATAGGGCTCAAAATAATGCATTACCTTTAAATGGTTAAATGGAACTACCTGGTTCAGAACGCAGCTGCCCGATTTTTAACCAACACACGCAAAAGAGAGCACATTACACCAGTCTTGGCCTCCCTTCACTGGCTACCGGTTCATCTTCGAATCCAATTCAAAATTCTCATGTATGTCTACAAATCGCTGAACAGTCTCGCCCCCGCCTATCTCTCGGATCTGATACACCCATATGTCCCTCCACGTGCTTTGAGGTCAGAGGATCAGGTACTCTTAATAGTTCCAGAAACTCGCCTTAAGCGCAGGGGTGACAGGGCGTTCTCTGTAGCAGGCCCAAGACTCTGGAACGAGTTACCGCTGCTCATCAAACAGGCCCCCTCCCTCTCGGTTTTCAAATCCCGGTTAAAAACTCACTACTACTCCATCGCTTTCAATGCCAGCTGATTTGTACTGGATCGTTTGATTTATGATCTGCAATGTTTTTATGTTTTTCGTGTTGTACTTCATTGTCTGTGTTGCCTGTTGCGTTTGTCCAGCACTTTGGTGTGGACTTGTTCCTGTTTAAAGTGCTTTATAAATAAAATGGTATGGTAAATATCCAAATGCATTTTGTTAAAAGACAAAGTAGTTATAATCTTAAGGGGACAGAGATGTTTGTAAAAGCACAATTCAGAACTAGTTTGAAGGGACGTTCTACCGCAATCCAGGGAATTATATGGAATGGCTTGGAGAATGTAGTTAAAAATGCCAAGTCAAGGTCTACATTTAAGAAAATGATCAAAACGAATGTGTTAATATATATATATATATATGAAAGAGCGTAATGTGTATTGTATTAGTTAGAAAAATAGAAAAGAGTTAGTCATTTTGTATACTGTTGGTTGAAGTTTATTATTGTTTAATCTGATTGTTGGAAAAAAGGGGCAGATATAATAAGATTTATTCTTCTTTCTGCTACCTTTCATTTTTTTATATTTTGTACACTATCATTTATGGGATTGTCTTGTATTGTTTCTTTTGTAAAAAAAAAAATGAACAAATTTAATAAACATAAACATATGTAACACAAAATCGTTCACAAACATCTAGCTAGTAGATCATCTAATCAAGTTCTTTTATCTCTTCTTAGGCAAGCCAGCGTATGAATTACTAGATTGTGATCCTGACTGGGTACCCTCTTTACATCTCGGGCACACCGAAGTCAAAACGATGGACACTGCCAGATTTGCCCGTCGGACCAAGAGACACCAGTCAACCACAGGGGTCAACACTGCACCTGCCACGCCACCAGATCTGCGTAGCCAGACATCAGAGATGGATGAAACTGCTCCTCCAGGTGTAGCTGCTCAGAGTTTTTCTGAGGATGAAACAGCCCAGGGGTCAACACTGCACCTGCCACACCACCAGAGTCATTCATTCATTCAACCTTTATTTATACAGGCTAGCCTTGTTGAGCCACGGGGACTCATTTACAAGAGGGACCTGTCTCACGCACACCCAGGGTCAATTTAGAGTTACCAATCAGCCTAACATGCATGTTTTTGGACTGTGGGAGGAAACCGGAGCACCTGGAGAAACATGGAGAGAACATGCAAACTCCACTCGGAAAGGCCCCCGGACCGGGATTTGAACCGGGGACCTGCTCGCTGAGAGGCAGCAGCTCTACCAGTTGTGCCACCATGTGGAGAGGGTTATTGGTTGTGTTCGCACCAAATACACCATACTAAGTAGTAACATACCTGTTAGCATGTTGCTCCCATGTGAAGATGAGGCCATAGTTTTACTGGACAAAATGGTGGCTTTGACCAATATGTGCCCCAGTGTTGTTTTGAAAATATGAATTATTATCAGTGTGAACATTAACTGATGAACTGAACATGAAAATGTATCTACTTTTGCACAAGTGTTACTTCGATGCTGCATGCTGTAAATAAATGATTGCAGATTAATTCAGTTTGTAGTCTCAAGTGAAATACTGTTGAACATGTCTAAATTACAGGAACACAACAGGTCAACCGAGCTTAAGATTATCCGTCACCACGAGGGATTTCCATCTTTTTAGCTGTGGCCAGGATGGATTTCCCAGTCCAAACTTTTTTCCATGCTTTAACCCATGGGTAAAATATGTAACATTTGCAGTGTTAACAAGAATAAATACAGTTCAAATACAATAAACACAGAAAATGAAAACTTCTTGCAGATACCCTGATGCATGCTCAATAATCCAGGTAGAAAAATCTAAAAAAGCTAAGTCTGGTTGTCTGGACATTCAAAAGTTGAATGTCCAGAGGACCAGACTTGGCTTTTTTAGATTCTTGCAGATATATTTCACATTAACAATGTGCTAAAATTACATGTTAAAGGTGCAATTTTATCTGATATATGCTCAACAAAGTGAGTTTGAGAAAATGTAAGCATGCTTTGCAACTAATGAGAACTAGGACCACCTAACAAACATTTTGAGAATAACTTCTGAATCCCGAACCACTGAGCCAGAATAAAAAACAAGTTAGCAATAGTACCTTTGCTTATTCATCATCAACTTTATTCAACAGACTCGTGGTCCACAAAATTAAACATAACACACACAACACATACAGAAAGAATAAATTTTAATGATTGCATAAAAAACCTGCATAAAGTCAGAAAGCGGTGCTTAGCTGCCACTTCCTCATTCTTCAACGTATCCCTCCCTCCCTCCATATGCTGCACCTAGCTGGGAAGCTAGCAGCTTCAATCTTGAACAGTAGTGCACCAACATGTGTACAAGACTGCAATGCCAGCCATGCATGTGCAGTGTGCACAGTCTACTTGGCCCGTGGAACTAATCACCCATGGTTGGAGTGGTGCTTCATTCAGGCGCTGAGAGTGCCTAGGGGGAAAAAATAGAAAATTTATGCTACAGTAATCAACATAAAATTGTAAAATACATTACCTTCACATCACTACTTTTTCCATAGGTTGCAAATAGACCGCAGAGTCCTGACCTGATGATGTTGATCTTCTGTGCTGGGCCATCCTTTTGGCCAGTGGCTGTTTAGTTTCCCCGATATAAGACTGATCACCCCTCCTGACACTGAACAGCATACACAATATTACTCTGTTTGTGCCGGGGGACTGGATCTTTGGGATGAACCAGTCTTTGCCGTAATGTATTTTGGGGTTTAAAAGCCACTGGGACGTTGTGTTTAGAGAATAAACGTCTACCTTATAATGTTTTGCTAGTTTTTTATACTTTGTTAAAAAAAAAAAAAAATAATGTATTTCTCTCTTATGTTTTTCTATCGTCTATTGTTTAAGGAAATTCTACCATTGCTGTTCATTATTTTTTAGTTTGTAGCAGGTCGCTTTTGTAAATGAGTCCACGAGACTCAATGAGATTTACCTGACTAAATAAAGGTTGAATGAATGAATATTAAAGATATTACTGTTCCATATTTTCCTAACAGAGCACTTCACTCTCAGACTGCAGGTTTACTTGTGGTTCCTAGAGTTTCCAAAAGCAGAATGGGAGGAAGATCTTTCAGTTCTCAGGCTCCTCTCTTGTGGAACCAACTTCCAGTTTCTGTCCATGAGGCTGACACATTGTCCAGTTTTAAGACTGGGCTCAAGACTTTCCTTTTTGATCAATCCTATGGTTAGTGTCGGCTTGGTTTCCTGAGCTGTCCCTTAGTTATGCTGCTATAGACTGCTGGAAGACAGACTGACCACACATTTTCACTCTGCTGCTGTATTTACTTACTCTGCTCTGTACTACTCTGCTCAACCTGTTTTGTATTTGTAATTATTTTTTCTATACTTTTTTTTTTTCTCTTTCAGGTACACCTGGACCTAGCCTGGCCCTCGCCTTCCTGCACAGCTCAGCTCAATTCCCTTCACTGCACAGAAGCGAAGTGAAGGACAAGGGTCTGGTTTTAACCAGGCTAACCCGGACCTATCATTCCGTTTGTTTTTCTCTCTCTTTCCTGTGCTCTCAAACCAGTCGGTCAAAGCAGATGGCCGCTTGTCCTGAGCCTGGTTCTGCTGGAGGTTTCTTCATGTTTAAAGGCAGTTTTTCCTTTCCACTGTTGACACTGTGCTTGCTCAGGATGGGAGACCGCAACAAAGTGAAGATTCAGCGAGTCTGCTGGCTTCCTTAGATAAAGAACTGTACTAATTAGCTTTTCTATGTACCAGTATGTGAATGCTCCTGTAAAGTGCCCTGAGACAACTTTGTTGTGATTTGGCGCTATATGGACTGTACTTATAAAGCGCCTTTCTATCTTATCGAGATACTCAAAGCGCTTTAAAACACAATCTGTGCCTCATTTACCCATTCATACAGCACTTCCCATGTCTCTCTTGTAAATGAATCCTCGAGGCTCAATGGGATTAAGCTGCCTAAATAAAGGTTGAATGACTACTAGATCTCTACAACGCTAACTGAACAAATCATTCTAAAGAGACTAATCAGAGCTTTATCACATTCATACACCGATGGGACACACATTGGAGGCAATGAGGGGTTCAGTGTCTTGCCCAAGGACACTTTGGCATGTGACTGCTGGTGGATTTGAACCCTCAACTCTTACATTGAAGGACGACTGCTCTAACCACTCGGCCACAGCCGCCCATAAATAAACTGCACTGAATCAAGCGACAACTCCTTAAATGTGTCCTTTTTGCAGATGATATTTTTTTGTTTGGGTAAAGATATAAAACAATGTCTGAGTTGATGAAGACAGAATTTGTCAAAATACAAACTTGGTTTAAACTTAATTAATAAATTATCATTAAATCTAGATAAAACTAATTACATGATATTCGGTAATAAAAAGAAAACTGTTGATGTTCCATTTAAAATTGAGGGTGTTGAGATTTGTAGAGTGAGTGAGGTGAAGTTTTTGGGTGTTATCATTGATGACAAACTGACATGGAAACAACACATAAATTCTGTAAGAATAAAAATAGCTAAATCGATTGCAGTACTGTACAAAGTCAGAGACCTATTGAATGATAAAGCTCTGTATTTGTTGTATAACACAATCATTGTTCCACACTTAATCTATTGTATTGATGTTTGGGGGAATGCGTGTAAAACAATCACAAAACCTATTTTTGTATTACAGAAAAGAGCTGTAAGAATTATCACTAGAAAACATTACTGTCATCCATCAAGTACATTATTTTATCAACTAAAGTTATTGAAGTTCCATGATTTGGTAGACTATAATATTTTATCAGTTATGTATAGAGCTCAAAATAATGCATTACCTTTAAATATCCAAATGCATTTTGTTAAAAGACAAAGTTGTTATAATCTTAAGGGGACAGAGATGTTTGTAAAACCACAATTCAGAACTAGTTTGAAGGGACGTTCTACCTCAATCCAGGGAATTAGATTATGGAATGGTTTGGAGAATGTAGTTAAAAATGCCAAGTCAATGTTTACATTTAAGAAAATTATCAAAACTGAATTGTAAAAAAAATATATGAAGTAGCGTAATGTGTGTTAGAAAATTAGAAAGAGTTATTCATTTTGTTCTGTTACTGAAGATTATTATTGTTTGAACTGATTGTTTAAAAAAAGGGGCAGATATAATAAGATTTTTTTTCTTCTTTCTGCTACCTTTCATTTTTTAAATATTTTGTACGTTATCGTTTATGGGATTGTTTTGTATTGTTTTTTTTTTTAAATGAACAAATTTTATATTAAAAAAAAACTGAATTGTGGTTCTAAGATTCAGTTTTGTTGCAGCCATATCAAATTGTGTTATTTAAATAATTCAGATGCAAGGATTCATGAGAGCAGGAACACATTTATTTTCACTGTACTGCAGTACATTTCTGCCTTTAGTTAATCCAGGTATGCAGTAACAGTAAAGAAAAAACACATTTATTAAGCAGCTTAAATTACAAAAGTATTATCAATGAGTCTTACAAAAGCATAAAAAATGATCTGACCTAACTTGTACTGTATTATAATTTTTATCACCAAAAAAAGATTTTCACCACAAAAACGACACTAGATCCATAATGGTGTCTTCTGAGGTGTTATTTTCAGAGTGTGGATCATTATTAGAATTCTTTCTGAAGATCTAAAAAGAGAGGAGACAGAATAAAGTAGAGAAACGCTCAAAACATGATTTATCTTCGTGTCATTTATTACACCTACAACTCACCGCTCTTTCTGAGAAGTTCTCCTTTCCACGACCGAGCCAGTCCATCCAGGAACTGATCGAAGTGCTTCACGTACTTGGCCAAACTGGTTCTTTTGTAATCTGTGAGTGAAAAATACTCGTAAGAAAGAAACCAAATAACCAAATAAAAAAAATGTCACTAATATTAACAATCATATCAAACTTTTGAACTCAAATAAAAACTCAGATAAACCCGAAGTAATACTGATGATTCGTTTCACATAGAAACACTTAATAAGCACCCAAAACATAAAAAAATGTCTCAGGAAGTCTTAATTTGAAACACCAGATGGCTCATTAGAGAAACCCATGTAGAAACTGTTTGGGATGAGAGAGGACTCATTTATTAAAACAAACACTAAGCAGAAGATTAGATGAAGTACATAAATGTCTTTGTTTCCAACATAAAACTAGAATATTCATGTTTTCTGTACAATTTAACACAATTTCTCCCCCATCAGCCTTTGGCACCTCTGATCTTTCTCCTCTCCGCTGCATCTCTCTCGTCATCCTTCTCCACGGTGTCCGCAGACGGTTCTTCGTCCTCCCCTGCTTTGGGTCGATCCAGCTCCTCACAGATCAAACTTTTAAAGAGCGAAACATTTCCAGCTTCATTCAGGAACAAGGATCGTCCACAGCACAGGACGATAAATGAACACTCACCTGATGGTGGGCACAGCGAAAGGATCAAACTTGTTTAACTCTCTGAGGTCAATGGGAACAGAGATCCGTCCTGTTCAGGTGAAGAAGCGTTACAAACATTTCACGGTGAGGACACGTACTCTCAGGTAGCTGAAGTACGCTCACCTGTTTTAGGATGGACACTGAAAGGGCTCTTCAGTAAATGGTTCACTCCTTTACTGACGTTCACATCGAGCCGGGGGTAGCAGTACTGCAGCATGATCTCCTTCTCAAAATGTTGGCCCTTTTTAGCTGTGGACTGAAGTAAGGTTGTTATTAAGATCAAGAAAAGACTGAGGGAAGTTAAGATTATTAAAGAGGAGTTATTGAAACATTTATTTAACACAAATATACAATACAGTATATCCATCATCTTTACCTGCTTCTTCCTGTTCAGGTCACGTGGGTCACAGTGTGAGAGTCAGGAGACACCCTGGACAGGTCTCCAGTCCATCACAGTACTGTATAGTCACGGAGACAAACAAGACAACCATTCACTCTCTCCCTCACACCTAGAGACAATTTAGAGTCACCAATCAGCCTAACATGCATGTTTTTGTTCTGTGGGAGGAAACTGGAGCACCCGGAGAAAACCCATGCATGCACGGAGAGAACATGAAAACTCCACCCAGATAGGTCCCCGGTTGGGATTTGATCTAGCAGCCTTCTTGCAGAAAGGCAACAGCTCTACAAACTGAGCCACTGTGCCGCCCCAGACATGTTCAGATACAAAATACAGGTAGTCCTCGACTTATGACGTTTCGGACTTACGTCACGCATCTCATTAAATTTTATTTTTATTTAAATAAATGTACAGTACTGTACAGTTACCAAGCACTTAGCCTATCCTAACACAGTTTTTAAAGATGAAGGAGTGAGTTGAATTGTCTCCCTCCTCCCTGCAGGCTCCATTCACATAAAGGGAGCTAGCTCCCTTTATGGGAAAGGGAGACAATTCAACTCACTCTATCTTTAAAAACTGTGTCAGGATAGGCTAAGTGCTTGGTAACTGTACAGTACTGTACATTTATTTATTTATTAAAAAAATTAAAATTCCGTAAGTCGGAGCACATACAAAACATTTTTTTGTTTTTGTATGTGCTCCGACTTACGGCAATTTTGTGTTACGAACGGTGCGTAGGAACGGAACTCATTCGTAAGTCCTCGACTTACGAACGAGACCACCAAAGCAAAGGGTTTTTTCCAGTTTCCTCCCACAGACTAAAAACATGCATGTTATGCCGGGTACCCACCTAAATTGTCAGAACGCTCCTGCCGCCCCCTTTTGGCCGCTTGTCACTGATGCCGGGTACCCACTGGGACGCGTCTGATGACGCGCACTAGGGGGAGGCAGAGGGTCATCAGTTGTTGTGTTTTCATGCTGCTGGCAGATAAAATCAGCAGCACGTGACCCCCGTTTCTACTGTAGTGGGTTTTCTACGAGCCGAACTGCAGCTCTGAAAGTCTTTGTTGAGATTAAAATGTTTTTTTATGTTTGGGGTGATCGTACGCTGAGCGGACAGCAGCAACTGTTTAAAATGCCAAGATTCTTACCGGAGTCTGGTTCCAATTCATGGAGGCTGATGAGGTAAGTTTAAAAAGTCCAAAAAAAGTCCCGTTGTCGTTGCGTCATCACATAGCAGAGGCTCTCCCGATTGGTTGCTGCGATGCGTCGAGCCGCAAAAACATCAACTTTTGAGACTTTGTCGACTCAACGCAGCTCAATGCGTAGGTTGTTTCGGACGCGCGCGTGCGTGGAAAGGAACTGCCGCGTGCCGGCGCACCGCTTCAAATACTCAAAACGCGCCGCTTCACGGTTCGCCGCGCTTCGACGCGTCTCCACATAGACTTTCAATGTAAACCGGCCGCTTCAGCCACCCGACACGGGTCCGGTGGGTAACCGGCATTAGACTGATTGGTAACTCTAAATTGTCTCTAGGTGTGCGTGAGAGTGAATGGTTGTTTGTCTCTATGTGTCCTGGTGATGGACTGGAGACCTGTCCAGGGTGTCCCCCGCCTCTCGCACAGTGACTGCTGGATATGCATCAGTGACCCCCGTGACCCAAAAAGGAAGAAACGTAAAGCTAATGGATGGATGACTACAAAAAATACTTGGTGCTTCTGTCTGGCTTACAAAAGTTCAAACAGGCCAATAAGTTTCTTGTTTTTATTTCATTTAAAAAAACTTCTAAAAACAAATAAAATAAAGAGGCTCCAAATCACCAACCTGTTTCTTTCTGGCCTGTAGCTGAATCAACTTCCAGCGGTTTTCTGGTTTCTTCTCGTTTTGGAATTCCCCCTGTAAGTCTTTTTTAACATGTGTTGAGCAAATTAAGGTAAATTAATTTTCAAATTCTCGTCCATTCTTTTAAATATAAAACCTACACACAGTTCTCTAGTTCAGTGTTCCTTTTCCTCCCTAAATGTATGAAATCATATTGTAAAAAGGATATCTTCAGGAACAAGAGCCAGGACTTTGTCTATGGACTCCTTACGGCTCAGCACCTCCTGGTCCTGTAGAGCGTACTGTGGGAAATAGTTCTCCACCACCTCCAAAGACTCTCTGTTAAGAAGACAAGACTCTTAAAGAGCTGAAGCCACGAAAATCAAAAGCAACGACGAAACAATCATATTCGACACAAATATCTCAAATCACATATTTACTTAATAAAAGGATGAATTGGATCTGACAGCACAACTTTCTTTGTCATCCCCTCACCACCCTGAAAAACAACAGAAATCACATGTTTATTTTTAAAATTACCCTTTTCAACAATGTTTACCATATTTTTTGCTGTATAAGTCGCAATTTTTTTGCATAAATTAGCATGCCTGCGACTTATACAGCGAAGCGACATATTTATGTTTTTCCCCTCATATTTAAAACCCAAGTTTTGGCGGAGATCTGACGATTTCATTCATTCTGACATGGAAAATACTGAACACTACCAGTTTCAGCCGCTAGAGGGCCCTCGACTAATATGGCAAGCCAAGTGTCTCATTAATAGGCAAAAGTGACTATTAATGAGACACTTGGCTTGCCATACAGGCTACCTTGTCTCTCTCCAGAACTCATGGAGCAAACACCAAATCAGCTGCATTTCGCCGTGCTGCCCAGCCGAAATGCAGCTGATTTGACCATTAAAGTGCATTTATGAAGGAAAAGTTCAACTGAGACACACTTTTACTATAATTATGAGAAAACAAATAATTGTTTTTAAGCGTTAATCTTGTTAAAGTCTTCCCGTGCACGTTCCTGCGGCCGCTATTTGGCAGCCATTCGCTTTTTGGCACAACACCAGCCCACGTTTCTTGTTGTCAGCGATGACATATAACAAACGCGACAGCGGTGACACATAATAGATGCAACTTATATTGCAAAACTATGCATTTGTTTTTTCCCACTTTATTAGGCATACTTGGACTGATACGACTTTTATACGGCAGTACGATGTGTACGGCGGCAAGTACAGTACCTCTTTTGTATGGTAGCTTATACTGTAATGTCTCTCAACACTTTGTTCTTGTCTTAGAAATTAGGATTATTCATTGTAACACCTATTACAAGCTAAATGTGAGTTACCTTGACCAGGCTGAGGTATTCTGCTACAGCAGACCGTGCTGTTGCAGAGAGCTTCCTGGCAGCTTCATCGCACACCCAACAATGAACTCCTCTTCTGC
>JBBPBX010015192.1:22047-32583 GCA_038048925.1 Garcialebias charrua | reverse complement strand
AGCTCTGTGCGATACAGGTAGTCCTCGACTTACGACGGCCTGGACTTACGACGTTTTGCGGTTACGAACGCCCTCCCATTGAAAAGCATTGTTTCGAGTTACACGATTTATTCGCCTTTACACCAAAAAATACGGTACCAAAACTCAGCAGAGGCAGAAATTTACAGGAGGGAGGGGGGAGAGTGTACGTTAGCGGCCACGGGCGGAGGATTACAGCTGAAAATTACAGGAGACCTCATTGTTTACAGGCAGACCAGAAGCAGAGGAGGTTAGGAGGGGCTAACATGCTAACAGACCTTACTGTAAAACTCTGGACCGCGTGTGGAAAAGTACAGGAGACCTTTGTTTGGACCGGAGGTTTACGAGGCAGAGAGGCTACAGCTGAGCAACGAGCTAACATGCTAACAGGCGCTTCACCAGCTCCCAGTAGGAAATTAACTCTTTTTTTCCTTCATTATGGCTCCAAATGTATGTGTTTTTTGATAATTATGTAGGGTACTGTGTTAGGATAGGCTAAGTGCTTGGTAAAATAAAGTACTGTACGTATGAGGTGCCGTTTGGACACATTTTCTGACTTACGACGATTTTCGAGTTACGACGGCGCGTAGGAACGGAACTCGTTCGTAAGTCGGGGACTACCTGTACTTTTCTACTTTATGGACTCAATGGCGTTTGAGCCTCTATAGAAAAGCTTCTGTGTTCTTGTTGTTTTTCTGTTTTTATAGGGATCATATATTATATCTGAAATAGGGGGGCAGGAAAAAATTAGATTTTTTAAAAGAATCTAGATTCTTAGTCCTGGCGATTCAGAATAGATTCTAAAAGCCCCAAAATCGATTTTTTTTTTACATTAAAACCCAAAAGATAAAGAAAATAAAACCATATCTCATAGTATATGAAAGAATACATAAAATGAAAGGTGGCAGAAAGAAGAAGAAATCTTATTTTATCTGCCCCTTTTTTCAAAAACAAAACAAGTTCAAACAATCAATTCAAACAATAATCTTCTATAAGTAACAGAGCAAAAAGCTAACCTAATACTGGTTATTTAAGTTACAGAATTTAATGCATTCCTGTATTATTTGTTCCTATTTTTGGTATAAATATCAAACGATGCAAAAAATTTGATACAATAAGGAACCTAAAATTATTGTTTTAAATAAATGTTCTATTTGTTTACATTGTTGTTTATTCTTTTCAGCTTGTCAGTTACAAAACTGAAACTAAATTTATGACCATTTTAATAGAAAAATCGTTTCTGAATCAAAAATCGATTTTGAATCGAATTGTGACACCAAAAAAAAATCGGAATCGAATCGATTCTCCAGACACAGAGAGATTCGCACCCCTAATCTGAAATAAAGTAAATAATGATGATGAGTGACACACCTCGAAGCGCTCTGTCCAGGATACGAATAGCGATGGTCATCAGCGTCCAGCACTTTGCACAAATATCTGCCTCACTGTACCAAAGTTTTGAAATGTTACACCAGTTATTCAGAAGACATGGAACTTTGTTGTAATAACTGGGGGAAAAAAAACACAAATCGTTTAACCTGCAGCAGTTCCGGACATCATCGTAGTCCGTCATGTCGATATCAAACACAAGCTCCTTCTCTAGAGCCTGGAAGCTCCCAGACTTCACGGTGTTGTGTTGGTTCGGCTGTAACGAACAGGGACAAAAACTTTACATGACGGTAGCAACACTTCAAATGTGCAAAGAGTTTCGCTCCAGACTAAAGCCTCACCCTGTGAGTGTACACGGCTCCGATGTCAATCTTGTACGGGTTCATCTTCTGCATTTCCTTCTCCAGCTCGCTCTGTGTGGTAAACGACTGGTAGCGCACATAGATGTCGTCTTTCAGCGTGAAGGAGAACTCTCGGTTCTGGAAGTAGTTCTTCTGCACTAAGGATGTGGGCGGTGGGGGATTAGTCCGTCGGAATTGTTGCAGTTTCATCAACAGAAGCAAACAAAATAGACTGAATGTTCACAAAGAAAGGCAGAAAGACCTGAAAGTCTTTGCCCATTTCAGACTTTAGATAATGTTTGAGTAAATGTCTGAAAACACAAAATATACCATGAAGTTTGAACATGTGCACCCGAGAGCTCATCTCAGAGAAAATGTGGAGCACAACAATGGTTGTCATAACATTGAATCAATATAATGTGCTGCGTAAAACCTTTAAAAATGATAAAACCATAAACTTGACACTTTGTGGTTTTGCCACTGTCAGAATCAAACAAAACATAGACTTTTTTAGGTAGTAAAGACTACAGTACATTTGAATTAAGAGTTTAAGTATTAATGTTTTTCTGACTAAATGTTTATCAATTTTTTAATGCTTAATGCAACACTTGTGAGAGAAAACATTTCAGTTTAGTGTCAGAGTGACCTTTTGGAAAGAAATCCTCCCAAGTCATCATTAAGTTGAAAACATGTTTTTGCTAGAGTGAGTGAAGTCATAGTGTTTGCACAAAGACACAAACACACCCAAAACACGCACGCACACACTTCAAGGTGTGGGGGCGGCCGTGGCGTAGTGGTAATGGCAGTTGTCCCCCGATCGGAAGGTTGGCGGTTCGAATCCCGGTTCCCCACACCATGTGTCGTTGTGTCCTTGGGCAAGACACTTAACCCAGAGTTGCTCCCGGTAGGACTGGAAAGCACCTTGCATGGTAGTCTGCCACTACCGGTGTATGAATGTGTGTTGCATTTTGAGATTTTCACTAATGAAAAGTGCGTTATAAATTGAATTCATTATTATTATTATTATTATTATTATTAAGGTATAAAATGGTTACAGCGCACGTAGAGTTTTTTGAGAGTCTGCCGTGGTCCTGATCAAGATACGCGGCCGCATTGATGTGTGTATTCCCGCCAAAACTGTGACGGCTCTCCCAGTTTGTGTCAAGGTGAGGGATAATGTATTTTACATCAATGCTTTGAGTTTGTGTGTGCTGTTATTACTGTGGCGAGATTAAACAGACACTTTGATCTAGCAGGAAAACAGTTTGAGTCCGACTTGTACAACTGTATGTATGTTTACTTTTTTCCTTTTTCTGTCACAGACTTCTTTAATAAATTATCATTATTTTATGATTAAGATTGTGTGTGAGTTTTTTCTAAACAAGTGTGTGTGCCTATCCTTCACGAACTTGACAAAGGATTTAAATATGTTAAAACATTAACCATTTGGGTTGATCTGAAATATCATAAAACAACATTGCATGTAGAATTTAAAAAAAAACAGTGGCGCTCATAAGTCCACACTTGTTTTTTAGACCATCTTTAGTTTTCAAGCCTGTTTTTGCATTATTTGACTCGACTACTACTACAGCCATCTACCTTCACAAATGAATCACGCCAGTAAAACAATGCCATACTTGTTATTATCAGCAAAATAATCTGAATACCTTCTAAAGGTATGGATACATCTTTCTCATGATATATATTAACTACAGCTTTACTCAATTGAAGCAATTTAACCTCCTACATTACTAGGGGCGGCTGTGGCTGAGTGGTTAGAGCAGTCGTCCTCCAATGCAAGAGTTGGGGGTTCGATTCTACCATTCACAACCACCACATGTGGAAGTGTCCCTGGGCAAGACACTAAACCCCTCATTGCCTCTGATGTGTGTCCCATCAGTGTATGAATGTGATAAAGCTCTGATTATTCTTTGTATAGATCTAGTAGAGTGCTGTATGAATAGGTAAAGCACTTTGAGTAAGATAGAAAAGTGTTATATAAATGCAGTCCATTTACATTACATTAAAAGTGGTCATAATTAGTAAACACTAGCTTATGTTAATATCAGGACTAATTATATAAATTGTTACCAAACCCCGCTCATTTCACCACATCACCCCAGTTTTACAGCAACTTCACTGGCTTCCAGTCACATTCAGTCAATTTAAAATCCTGTTGTACATTCAAGGCCATCCATAACCTCAGCCCTCCCTATCTGTCCCATCTCCTGCACATCATCACCCATTCACGCTCCCTTCGTTCTTCCTCTTCCATCCACCTCAACGTGCCTCTCGTCCGCCTCAGCACCATGGGACACAGAGCCTTTCCTCACTCTGATCCCCAACTCTGGAACGCTCTTCCCCCAGACATTTGTAATATTGACTCTCTTCAGACCTTCAGATCACAACTCAAGACTCATCTGTTCAAGTTAGCATTCTCACTTTAATGTTTTATTTTCTTCTTGGTTCAGTGTTTTTATAACCATTTTGCATTGTTTTCTTTTGTGTTTTTAATGTGAAGTGTCCTTGGGTGTCTTGAAAGGCGCTAACAAATAAAATGCATTATTATTATTATTATAAATGTGCTGCATTTTATGAGATAACTGGAGGAAAACTTGTAGCTGTAAAAACAGTTTTTAACTATACAGTAGATGGCATAAGAACCAAATTCGTTAGACAAATAAGCACAGACCAAACCACAATGTAGATGTTAGAGTTTACCTCTCTTGTTGTTAGATAAGACAGGTAACCAGCTAGATATCCTCTCTTGTTGTTAGATAAGACAGGTAAACAGCTAGTTAACCTCTCTTGTTAGATAAGACAGGTAAACAGCTAGTTAACCTCTCTTGTTGTTAGATAAGACAGGTAAACAGCTAGTTAACCTCTCTTGTTAGATAAGACAGGTAAACAGCTAGTTAACCTCTCTTGTTGTTAGATAAGACAGGTAAACAGCTAGTTAACCTCTCTTGTTAGATAAGACAGGTAAACAGCTAGTTAACCTCTCTTGTTAGATAAGACAGGTAAACAGCTAGTTAACCTCTCTTGTTAGATAAGACAGGTAAACAGCTAGTTAACCTCTCTTGTTGTTAGATAAGACAGGTAAACAGCTAGTTAACCTCTCTTGTTAGATAAGACAGGTAAACAGCTAGTTAACCTCTCTTGTTGTTAGATAAGACAGGTAAACAGCTAGTTAACCTCTCTTGTTAGATAAGACAGGTAAACAGCTAGTTAACCTCTCTTGTTGTTAGATAAGACAGGTAAACAGCTAGTTAACCTCTCTTGTTAGATAAGACAGGTAAACAGCTAGTTAACCTCTCTTGTTGTTAGATAAGACAGGTAAACAGCTAGTTAACCTCTCTTGTTGTTAGATAAGACAGGTAAACAGCTAGTTAACCTCTCTTGTTAGATAAGACAGGTAAACAGCTAGTTAACCTCTCTTGTTGTTAGATAAGACAGGTAAACAGCTAGTTAACCTCTCTTGTTGTTAGATAAGACAGGTAAACAGCTAGTTAACCTCTCTTGTTGTTAGATAAGACAGGTAAACAGCTAGTTAACCTCTCTTGTTGTTAGATAAGACAGGTAAACAGCTAGTTAACCTCTCTTGTTGTTAGATAAGACAGGTAAACAGCTAGTTAACCTCTCTTGTTGTTAGATAAGACAGGTAAACAGCTAGTTAACCTCTCTTGTTGTTAGATAAGACAGGTAAACAGCTAGTTAACCTCTCTTGTTGTTAGATAAGACAGGTAAACAGCTAGTTAACCTCTCTTGTTGTTAGATAAGACAGGTAAACAGCTAGTTAACCTCTCTTGTTGTTAGATAAGACAGGTAAACAGCTAGTTAACCTCTCTTGTTGTTAGATAAGACAGGTAAACAGCTAGTTAACCTCTCTTGTTGTTAGATAAGACAGGTAAACAGCTAGTTAACCTCTCTTGTTGTTAGAGAAGACAGGTAAACAGCTAGTTAACCTCTCTTGTTGTTAGATAAGACAGGTAAACAGCTAGTTAACCTCTCTTGTTGTTAGATAAGACAGGTAAACAGCTAGTTAACCTCTCTTGTTGTTAGATAAGACAGGTAAACAGCTAGTTAACCTCTCTTGTTGTTAGATAAGACAGGTAAACAGCTAGTTAACCTCTCTTGTTGTTAGATAAGACAGGTAAACAGCTAGTTAACCTCTCTTGTTGTTAGATAAGACAGGTAAACAGCTAGTTAACCTCTCTTGTTGTTAGAGAAGACAGGTAAACAGCTAGTTAACCTCTCTTGTTGTTAGATAAGACAGGTAAACAGCTAGTTAACCTCTCTTGTTGTTAGAGAAGACAGGTAAGCTAGTTAACCTCTCTTGTTGTTAGATAAGACAGGTAAACAGCTAGTTAACCTCTCTTGTTGTTAGATAAGACAGGTAAACAGCTAGTTAACCTCTCTTGTTGTTAGAGAAGACAGGTAAGCTAGTTAACCTCTCTTGTTGTTAGATAAGACAGGTAAACAGCTAGTTAACCTCTCTTGTTGTTAGATAAGACAGGTAAACAGCTAGTTAACCTCTCTTGTTGTTAGATAAGACAGGTAAACAGCTAGTTAACCTCTCTTGTTGTTAGAGAAGACAGGTAAACAGCTAGTTAACCTCTCTTGTTGTTAGATAAGACAGGTAAACAGCTAGTTAACCTCTCTTGTTGTTAGAGAAGACAGGTAAGCTAGTTAACCTCTCTTGTTGTTAGATAAGACAGGTAAACAGCTAGTTAACCTCTCTTGTTGTTAGATAAGACAGGTAAACAGCTAGTTAACCTCTCTTGTTGTTAGAGAAGACAGGTAAACAGCTAGTTAACCTCTCTTGTTGTTAGATAAGACAGGTAAACAGCTAGTTAACCTCTCTTGTTGTTAGATAAGACAGGTAAACAGCTAGTTAACCTCTCTTGTTGTTAGATAAGACAGGTAAACAGCTAGTTAACCTCTCTTGTTGTTAGATAAGACAGGTAAACAGCTAGTTAACCTCTCTTGTTGTTAGATAAGACAGGTAAACAGCTAGTTAACCTCTCTTGTTGTTAGATAAGACAGGTAAACAGCTAGTTAACCTCTCTTGTTGTTAGATAAGACAGGTAAACAGCTAGTTAACCTCTCTTGTTGTTAGAGAAGACAGGTAAACAGCTAGTTAACCTCTCTTGTTGTTAGATAAGACAGGTAAACAGCTAGTTAACCTCTCTTGTTGTTAGAGAAGACAGGTAAGCTAGTTAACCTCTCTTGTTGTTAGATAAGACAGGTAAACAGCTAGTTAACCTCTCTTGTTGTTAGATAAGACAGGTAAACAGCTAGTTAACCTCTCTTGTTGTTAGAGAAGACAGGTAAGCTAGTTAACCTCTCTTGTTGTTAGATAAGACAGGTAAACAGCTAGTTAACCTCTCTTGTTGTTAGATAAGACAGGTAAACAGCTAGTTAACCTCTCTTGTTGTTAGAGAAGACAGGTAAGCTAGTTAACCTCTCTTGTTGTTAGATAAGACAGGTAAACAGCTAGTTAACCTCTCTTGTTGTTAGAGAAGACAGGTAAACAGCTAGTTATCCTCTCTTGTGTCCTAACACACCGCTGCTAACACGTCAGTCCAGCTGTTTCTGTTTCTTTACCTCCTCCGTAGCTCAGCCAGCGGTAGTACTGAGAGAAGGGGAAGAGCCGGCGGTAGTACAGCGGTAATAGGTCCGGCAGCGAAGCGGAGTCGTAGTCTGAAGACGGCATTTTAATGTAGTTATGGTCAAACTTGAGGCACTAGCTTGAGCTGAGCTAGACGAGGAGAGCGCGGGAAAACTCCGAAACAAGGATGCGACGAATACGTCACCGGAAGTAGTGCGTCGGATAAACAAATATTTTGTTAAAACTTTCTACTAAATACTTAGAGGATGAGTTCAACTTGAACTACACACAAAATGTTTTTTTGTGAATAAGCGAAAAACGATGAAACATATTTGTAAGTTTTTATTTTTATCCCCCCCGCCCCCGAATTATTTACATCTGCGCATGCTCGAAGTATTGTGATGCATTGTGTTCTAGTTACATCCGTGCTTATTTCCCGTTCTCTCACGTCTTAATTTGTTGTCTAAAAGTATACGTTTATATAAAGAAGAACAGAAAACAGATGTGAAGGATCAAAGTGTAAAACTGGATGCAGGCACTAGAAAAACTCGAACGGGCAGAGTGCGCGTGCGTATCGGGTCAGCTTCTTTCTGTTTGTCCGCTGCATCAGACGGCTGACAGTACAGGTAGTTACGATTGACTAGACGTTTGCCAGCGGAAGAAGAAAGACAATTACTTCAGTTAAAATTGATCAGTTCAAATATTATTGTGTTGTCATGCTAATGTCTGAAACCCCAACATTATTCTCATTCTTTCTCTCTCGATCATTAAGTTTGATCTCCGCCCCTGTCATTCACCACTTAAAGCACCGGCTTGTAAATGATGCAGACCCACCTAAATGGCGTAAATGACGTTTGCAAGAAGAGCATCATGGGAGGTGTAGTTTATGTAGTAATACTAGTACTGTACTGTACACTTAATTGAAAATTATTAGATGATTTAAATAAATATATTTCCAACGATGACAAGAAATTAAGATGTACTAATTAGAAAATAATATATAATGTGCATTTTAAAATATTCCTAAACATGTGAACTTGTGGGTAAAATTCAGATTTTTTATGTTGTCAATGCTGACTTTTGTTGTAGTGCTTTATCTGTTTAATCCAGGCAACAAACTACATCCACCACACACTCCAACCCTTCCAGCCGTTTGCAAATTAGTGTCGTGCATATTTTCCTTCTTGCGCTCACTTTGTTTTTGCACAAGGCACATATCATTTATTGTTTGTGTCCCTAAATTCCAATGCTGTGGTTACTGCTGTTTTATTTTAAGGATTTTTTTACCTACCTTCTTGTTGCTAAATTGTATTATTGTGTGTGTTGGGAGATGTGTAAAGTAAGAATTCCATTGCATGTTGTAAATGCTTTTTACTTCTGTGCATATGACAATAATCTGAATCTAAATAATGAAGTCTATAATCTGTCCCCAAATCAAACAAGTTGCTGCAACCTGGTGTTTTTAAAATGTACTTTGTGTTTTGCACCTTTAGAGGGCGATGCAGGCAGGAATAATAGAAATGTTTCTACTCTGAGTATTTTCAGAAGTATTTCAACAATTTCAGGATATTAAATATACTAAACCTAATTTAATAATTATAAGACAGGGGACCACTGAGCAAATAAAAAAGAACTTTTTTGTACAGATCCTGGCAATCATGGATTATTTTTAAAAGTGAAAATTATTTTCTCTTGTTTTTTTGTTTTTTTAGCTAAATCTCATGTTTATGCAGCTCTAGACACTTCATCGTTTCTATAAATATCATCATTTTATTGGCCGTTTAAAAGGACATTTTTCAAAGGGGTCTGTGTTGTGTCCTGTTTGGTCCCACCAGTTGTCTGGTTCATGTTTTCTAAAAGCAACATTGTTGTCTTCACTGTAGTATTTTTTTAGTGAGTAAAGCTTGCATAGATTTTGGTTGGCCTTTTTTATTGTAAAATTGAGAAATTATATCACACACAGGCCCTTTTATCTGCTTGAATGTTGGGTAAATTAAATTTACATTTACTTTGCTTGAAAATAGATGCTGATGTAAAGGTATTAGGAATAAAAATGGGATGATTGCTGTCACTTTCTGACTCTTAATGTGTCCCCTTTTCTTTTCCTTTCAGTGTGACATCTTCATTAGGAGGAAAATATAAAGAGACATATTAGGTAACAAAGATCTTGTTTAACCAAGAGCAATTTAAAGCCATCAGACCCATGTGCATGTGTATAATCTGTCATCATATTCTAAAGTGAGTGCCTGAATTGGCAAGCACTTTGTATGTGATGCTGGAAAGTGATTTGTTAGGATTCTGCAGCATCACTGACGTGCTAATAATGAGCCACACAAGAGAAACAGTCACAGTCAAATGTACAAAGACAACGTTAAATGTCAGGGTGGGTTAGCTGAAGGGAAACCCGGTGTACAATAAATCTAGGTCAGCCTGCATAGGTCACCGTCTGGGGATCTCGTAAAAGTCACTGCATCGTAAGACCAGTGAGCTGCTGTCTCTGAGCTCTGTCACCTTGGGTCAGGAAGAAGTCTGAGAGCAACACGAGTGAGCCAGCGCTCTTTGATTACAGTTAAACATGCAACCTGCCTAATGCGCACATAAACCAAGTTTACGGCATGTTATTGTTTTATATCCGTGTTTAGCATCAAAACAGAAGTTAGCAATGTGTTTTAATAAAGCAACTAAAAAAAAACTTTTGTAAGCAGCTCAGAGATCTTGCAGGTCAGTTTTTAGATATTAATGTTGGACACAGTCCAAGTCTCAAAGGTAGCAGATGAAGCTAAGAATGTGATTATTTTTCATTAACGTAACTAACATAATTTTAACAATACACAATTTAACTCTGCTGATGTCTACATGTACCTGTTAGAGAGATATTCCCTCCTTCATGGAGAAGTCTTCAGAGGATCCTCCTTGACCTGGACCTGTGTTGACTTCTCCAACTTTACTGGCACTCACACTGCTGCTGAGATTTACTGGTACTGTTGCTAGAAGGCCTGCAAGGTACTAACAAAGTGGTAAAAATAAAAAAATAAAAGTGCAGCTGTTAAATGTTCGAATGCTTCTTTAGCTCTGAAACAAACGAAGGCCCACATTGACATGGAAGTCTGGCAGTTACACCAACAATAATATGAATACTAATTACAAAGACATGATTCGCTACAATTTTCTCTCCCC
>JBBPBX010015191.1:36485-49841 GCA_038048925.1 Garcialebias charrua | reverse complement strand
GCAAGCTACATGCTGAGTGAAATAAAATTGAATAAAGTTGTTTCACTCCAGTTTTCATGTAAACATTCATACTTTTGAGTGTGGAAAAATGATTGTGTTATACAACAAATACAGAGCTTTATCATTCAATGGGTCTCTGACTTTGTACAGTACTGTAATAGATTTAGTATTTTTATTCTTACAGAATTTGTGTTCTCTCCATATCAGTTTGTTCATTCATTCATTCAACCTTTATTTATACAGGCTGGACTCGTTGAGCCACGGGGACTCATTTACAAGAGGGACCTGTCTCACTCACACCTAGGGTCAATTTAGAGTTAACAATCAGCCTAACATGCATGTTTTTGGACTGTGGGAGGAAACCGGAGCACCCGGAGAAAACCCACGCATGCACGGAGAGAACATGCAAACTCCACCCAGAAAGGCCCCCGGACCAGGATTTGAACCGGGGACCTGCTCGCTTAGAGGCAGTCAAAGTCAAAGTCAACTTTATTGTCAGAACTGCAATATGTACAGGACATACACAGGACCGAAATTGCGTTTCTCTCAGTCCCTCGGTGCAACAGTAACCATCTAAACACTAAACACTAAAACATTTAATAAACATAAGCATAAAATAGTAAAATAGTAAAAAAGTGTAACACTGTCCTGAGTTTTTTCATAATAGTATAAAAGTATGAAAATTTACACCAACACTGAAACACCAAACACCCCTAAAACACCAAACACCCAATGAACATAAGCATAAAATGAAATAATAAAAGTGTAATACTGTCCTGAGTTTTTGCATAGTAGTATAAAAAGTATAAAACGTATACAGTATCTATAAAATAAACTGAAGTTTCTAGCGTTGACATTTGCAAAGAGTCATCAACATCTCCAAAAGTTTGGTCTGTGTTGTAAAAAGCTGCACTTTCAACCTACAGAAGGAATGTTGTTGTTGGAATATGGGGGAGATGTTTTGTTTATGCTACTGGGGGGATGTTTTGAGCACACAAAAGACTTCAGCCCCAGGGGGTCACACACACCTAATGGAATGCAAATTCCTCAATCTGTCATTTTACAGTCTCCCATGGGAGCTATATGTAAAATATGTACAAGTACATATGTTTGGTATTCCTAGTGTTAACACCTGAACTTCGTGGGACTTCTCTGTTGTCGCATCCCTCGACTGAGGTGAGCTTGCTCCCTACACTGAGCGTACAGAGAAATTTTCCTGCGTATTGCTGGGCTGGCGAAAGCTGGTCCAGCTTTTTTCTACTCACCTTCGAAGTTTTCTTCTTTCCGCAGCTTTTCGCTCGACGGCGCTAACTGCGTCACAACCTCCTGCTAACCATTAGCAGGCTAACCAGCGAAAGCAAGACGACGGAGAAGACGGCTTCAAACAAAAGAAAACTAGGAACAACTTTGACGCTTCTCGCCGGACATGGCTCCCGAGAAGGGAAAACGGAGGACAAGGAGGAAGAAAACCAAGACGACGAGTCCTCGCTCGCGCCCATGCCCCAGCGACTACTCCCTCTCAGCGACGGACATCCACGAGGTCTGTCCTGTCTGCCTAGGGATTCTGCACGTGAGGAAAGCGCTAGATGTGCCCGACTCCTGCTCTCACTGCCGTCAAATGTCGGCAGTAGTGAGGAAACGATAGGCTGATGCGTTGGCTAAATCCATGGCTAGAAACGCGGAGCTGAAGGTCTCACGTCGTACTAAAGTGCTCCCTCCTGAACCGGAGCCCTACAACGTGGACCTGGAATGCAACGGCCGAGTCAGAGAGGACAACATGTCAGACTCCTCAGTTACCGCCGAGGACTCGACGCCTGAAGTGTCCGACCAAGACGCCGAATATGGTCACAAAGGGGAAACTGTTGATTCCTCCCAGAACCTGGCCCAAATCTTACCGGAAACGGACTTGTCGATACCTGCCCTGTTCGACCTGTGCCACATGGTGGCAGATGCCCTGCAGGTCACGTGGCCAGACCCCACCCCTCGCCAACAGGCTACAAGGCTAGCGGGAAGCTACTTCTACGCGAAACAACCGACAACGTCGTAGAAAATGCCCATTTTTCCGGACTTCCTAATGGAGCTCAAACGCTCCTGGGTGGAACCCGGAGTTTCCATCTTGCTGCCATTATCCCAACTCCTTGACGTCGTGGGAATGGAGACAGCAGGCCTCGCCAATGCACCCCCGATAGAGGAGACTCTGGCGGCTCACTTGGTCCCCACAGTCAAGGGGACAAAACCCACGTTATGCAACAGGGCCTGTCGCGCTTCGGAGAAACAACTCGAGAAGTGCTACAAGGCTCAGGGCCTCGCGGCTCACGCAATGAACGCATCGACCATGGTGCAGGCATACCTGGCGGAAAAACTCCAACATATCCAGGTAACAAAAGACGAGCAGGCCGCAACGGAAGCCATGGAGGAGGCCCGCCGTGCCTCGGACCTCGTGCTCTGCATGATAGGGACAATAGCCATTTCCCAAGGCAAGGCAATGGCGGAAATAGTTGTCGCCCAGCGCCATCTTTGGCTAACTCTGTCGGACCTCCCAGAAAACCAGAGGTCCACTTTCCTCCAGCACCCCATCGAGTCGACGGGACTCTTCGGGGGAGCATTGGAACGCGTCCAGGCCAGGCTGGAACAAAGACGCACACAGGCGGAAGCCCTCCGCGAGGGGTTGCCGAGGAAAAGCTTTGCACCCCCAAAGGAAGACACGCGTGGCCCACCACGGAAGAGACCCGCTGGTGGCGGCGAAACCTTCCAGTACCGGCCAAGGACCTCTTCAGTGACCCAATGTGGAAAACAGACTCGAACCTGATGAAACAGGACGATCTGACAATTTTACAGGTTTGCCCGCCCACGTGGTACGGGAACCTGACCTCTTGAGCCCAGTCTCCCCTTGTAAAAAACTATGAGGAGTGAGTGGTATGTGTACGCGCACCAAACATGACTCGAATTTTGCATATGTAAACAAAACAAACACTGTTTCAGACATATACAAAAATAAAAGTACCAAAGCACAGACTACCCTGGTTCTTCAATCAATCAATCTTTATTTATAGAGCCCTTTTCAGCAGCCAGAAGGTGCACAAAGTGCTGAACAATACAGAAATAAAACAAACAATAAAAAATAACAATAAAAAACAGCCAGTTAAAAATTAAAAACAATTAAGACCTAACAAGAATGTCAAAGAACTACTAGGTATTAAAAGCCTGCCTGAATAAAAAGGTTTTAAGATTAGATTAAAAAAACTCCATATGAGTGATGGAGCGCAAGTCCAGAGGTAGCTTATTCCAGAGACTGGGTGCAACGACAGAAAAGGCCCGGTCACCCCATCGTTTGTAGTTGGTCTTTGGAACAGACAGGAGAAATGTATTAGATGATCTCAGTGTTCTCCTATATTCACGGACAGTTACAAGATCAGTCAAATACAGTGGGGCAAGACCATTGAGAGCTTTAAAAGTGAATAATAAAATTTTAAATTTAATTCTAAAATCAATTGGAAGCCAATGGAGAGAAAATAAAACAGGGGTAATGTGTTCACGTCTGGAGGTGTTGGTTAAAAGTCTAGCTGCAGCATTTTGGACCAATTGAAGGCGTCTAATGGAGGATTGGGAGATTCCCGCATATAGGGAATTACAGTAGTCAAGCCTTGAGGTGATAAAAGCATGAATGGCCTTTTCTAAATCAAAACGATTTAAAAAAGGTTTAACTTTGTATAAAAGACGTAATTGATAAAAACAGGCCTTGACTACAGACGCTATTTGTTTATCAAATTTTAAGTCCTTGTCAAATGTCACCCCCAAGTTTTTAACTGTTGGTCTGTATTTGGAAGTTAGAGCACCAAAGTTACAGGGAGCATAATCACCGAAGAAGATGCATTCTGTCTTTCCTTCGTTTAAAAAAAAAAAATTACGGTGAAGCCACTGTTTAATGTCGTTAATACAATCAGCGTAGGGAGTGAGAAGATTGTTGTTTTTAGGTTTCATTGGTAGATACATTTGTACATCATCAGCATAGCCGTGAAAAGAAAAATTATGTCTGGATATTACTGATCCAAGAGGCAGCATGTACAGTGAGAAGAGGAGAGGACCAAGAATAGAACCCTGTGGCACACCACAAGAGAGAACGGCAGTGGAGGAAAAAAGAGTGTCCAACATGACAGAGAATGTTCTGTTGGTCAAGTAGGCAGTGAACCACTTGAGTGTTGTACCATAAATTCCAACATAATGTTGAAGGCGAGATAGAAGGTTCTTGACTCGAGTCCCATTTTTATAAACAAACCATACGGTCAAACCATGAACCACAGCAAGATATGCGAGCTCTGCCAAGGACAGTCAGATCTTGCGATATCTTCTGTCGGGCCGACCAGTCTGCTCAGAGGAGTGCAAGAGGGGTCAAAGGTCATCCCTCTGGCGCTAAAACACGAGGAGCAGCAATTCAACATGCCCTCCAGGCTCAGAGCGCATGCGCAGGCCTGGAAGGCGTGTTTACCAAATGAGTGGGTCATGACAACGATACGTCATGGGCTCAAGTTGCAGTTCTCAAAGAGACCGCCCCGCTTCACAGGGGTGCTGCAATCTAAAATTAACCCTAAACGTGCACACGTACTGAGGGAGGAAGTCTCAACAATGCTGCAAAAGGGAGTGATTAGCCTGGTCTCAGGACGCAAGCTACGCTCTGGCCACTACAGTAAATACTTCCTGGTGCCCAAAAAGGATCATTCCCTGAGACCGATTCTGGATCTCAGGACTCTCAACAAGAGGATTAAAACATTTAAGTTCAAGATGCTTACACTACGGCAAGTCCTCCAGTCTGTGAGACCTGGAGACTATGTGTGTACAGTGGATTTAAAAGATGCCTATTTTCATATGGGTGTATGGAGGAAACACAAGAAGTTTCTCCGCTTTGCCTTCGAGGGTAACGCTTATGAATTCAAAGCTTTACCCTTTGGTTTAAAGACAGCTCCGCCTACATTTACCAAATGTCTGGATGCAGCCCTGACCCCTCTTAGGAATCAAGGACTCAGGGTCATGAATTACCTTGATGACCTGCTGATTCTGGCTGAAAGCAGAAAGCAGGCCCAGTCACACTCCTATAGGGTGATTTTTCACCTGGAGTCTCTTGGTTTTGTCATAAACCTACAAAAAAGCAATTTGACTCCATCGCGGGTTACCGTATTTTTGGGAGTACAGATCGACACTGTCCAGTACAGAGCATGGCTCTCGAAGGAACGAGTTTCCTCGATTCGCCGTTGCCTGGAAAGGTTTAAACTGGACCAACGGGTCCCTGTGAAAACCTGCCAACGCCTCCAATGCAAGCCATTCCCTGTGTGCCACACGCATTACTGAAAATGTGGCCCATACAAGTATGATTAAACCAATAAATACAACCCGACCTGCCTAATCAGGCAGAGGTTAGGATAGACCCAGAGTTCCTGGAGGCCCTGGAACCCTGGAGAGATTTGTCCGTTTTCACGGAAGGGGTCTCATTGGGAAGGGTGTCATCTCATGTGGTCATCACGACGGACACCTCAAAAACTGGATGGGGGGGATCTGTAGAAATCAGAACGCCCGTGGCCTTTGGAATGAACAGGAAGCAAGATTACATATCAACTTCCTGGAGTTGTTGGCCATATTTCTGTCACTAAAATATTTCTTCAACAAAAGTCTGTTTGCTGGACAACACATCCTGGTGAAATCAGATAACAGGACCACAGTGTCCTTCATCAACAGAGAGGGAGGGACAAGGTCCCAGGCCCTCCTAGGACTGGGACAGAGGATGCTCACATGGTGTGCTCCAAGAATCTTGTCACTTAGGGCGACTCATGTCCCTGGTGAACTAAATTATGGGTCGGACGCCCTTTCAAGAAGACCTCTTTTGGCGTCAGAATGGAGCCTGAATCCACGGATTGTGGAACAGGTCTGGTCACGGTTTGGGAAAGCCTCTGTGGACCTGTTTGCCTGCAGGACTAGCTCACACTGTGACCTCTACTTTTCCTTGAGGGAAGTAGACGCTCCATTGGGTATGGATGCTCTGGCACATTATTAGCCTGCAAGGGTGCTCTACTATGCCTTTCCACCTGTCCCTCTGATCGGGGCGACATTGGAATGGGTATGTCAGGGAGCTCTCTCCTTGATTCTCATAGCCCCAAAGTGACCACAGAAAACGTGGTTCCCGGAGCTGATTTCAATGCTATCTGGGATACCATGGCAATTGCCTTCTCACAGGGACCTACTGACTCAGGCACATGGGCAGCTTCTACACCCACGTCCAGAGTTGTAGCAACTTTCAACCTGGCCTCTGAAGGGATCTGGCTGAGAGCATAAGGCTTTAGTTGCTTTGTCCAAAAACAAAGAACAAAGTTAACAAGGACTTGAGAGGTTACCCTGTGCTTGGCTTGGGTTTTCTACCTCTACATCTGTCACCCAATTTCTTGTGACGTGTTGGGTCCATTTTTTCCTCCTGTTTCTCAGGATGTTCCATTGGGAAAAGGGGATTATAACTATTCACACTGATGGAGCACGCTTAAGCTGTCTCTATTGGTGTATACATATATATGCCTAGTGGAAACATCACGTTGGTGTTTCTTGCATTTGGCATTTTTTCCTCTTAGCATGTGCTTTCTGCATTCCCTGCAGAAAGTAGCTGGGAGATGCCTGTCCTTTAGGACGGATGTTCTCACTTGTACTTTGCTGAGCATTTCAAGGGCGTGAATGGATTACGTTCCCATAGCAAGTATGTTGCACCGAGAGACCGACTGAAAGGGAACTGAAAGTTATGCACCATAACTCATGTTCCCTGAAGGAAGGGAACGAGGTGCAACATATCTGGCCCTTTTCAATGCTGAAAGCTCGGTGAAGTGCAATTTTGGAGAAAGATGGAGGGGCGCAAGCCGCTTAAGTACCCAGAGGGCGGGGCCTCTGGCGCGGCGGTGACGCCCCTAGCCGTAAAGGCGTGAGTATATTCCTTCAGGTAATCGTGGGGCGCAATTCCCATAGCAAGTATGTTGCACCTCGTTCCCTTACTTCAGGGAACATGAGTTATGGTGCATAACTTTCAGTTGTGTAGTTTCTGCTAAAATAATCAGTGTTGTCATGATTTTTAGGACAATACAGTAACTAGGATAAACCAAAATGCAGTATGGTTTGTAGAACTTCACTTTTTTGACAGTAATAATGACAAAAATATCAATAAAAATGAGCTAAATAAATTTACTTTAATAGACAATAGAGCAAAAGATAGTGAAAAAGTTGATGCACTTGCAAATACCTTGATCTCAAATACTGCAAATGCAGACCTCTTTGATTTGTATCTTTCTCATAATAAAGTTTATTTTCAAAAGTTCCTCTTCATCCCAATGCCACAGACTCCATAAAATGGACTTATAAAAGCCAATATGTACAGAAAGACAAACTAGCTGACTTAATGCAAAACAAAGAAGCTTGGATTACAGCTCAAACAGACAAGGAGGGGCTAGATCTTTGGTAAAGTTTCAAACACTCACATAAATCCCTCCACAACAAAGACGTTGTTTAGTGGACAGCACCTGTGTGACAGCACCTGTGTGACAGCACCTGTGTGACAGCACCTGTGTGACAGCACCTGTGTGACAGCACCTGTGTGACAGCACCTGTGTGGCAAGATGGCGCCAGTGTGTTGGGCGTCTCGTCTGCCACTCTGTCTTTTTTTATTATTTTTGTTCCTCTGCTTTTATGATGTGGACTCTCTACTGGTGTATGATCGCCAAACCCTTTTTGGGCTTCGTCTGCCTGCTGCTAATATTTTACATCATCACGAGAAGCACGATTCTTTGCCCCCGCTGTTGGCCGGAGTTCCATCATACCTGTGCCGGGTACCACACCCCCCTCGCCGGAGAAGACGTCACAGGCGTCGAGGTAAACGCGGTGGGCTCTTGGTGAAGCTGAGGACCGTTTTGGCAAGTTCGCCGGGAGTATTCCTGTCCCAGATTGGATCATTTCCTGGTCTGCATGCTTCGCGGCGCTCCTTGGACCCGATTGATTCCTGGCTGGTACCTGTTGTCGACTCGGATCAAAACTTCTTTCCTCCACGTCTCACTCCTCCACATCTGCGCTGGCGAAGTGCCGACCTTGGAAATCTGCAACACTTTGCTCGGATTAATTCTCCTGCTGCATCGTCAGAACCAGTTCCTATCCGGATGGGTCTGGTAAACGCGAGATCTGTTGCAAACAAAACTTTTATTCTGAAGGATTTTTTTTCGTCTCAGGGTTTGGACTTTCTCTCCGTGACGGAATCTTGGATTTCTTCTGGTGAGTCCAGTGTTTTCTCAGAACTTTTACCCCATGGTTGCTCATATTTTAATACCCCAAGGCTCTCGGGCCGTGGAGGAGGTTTAGCTGTCATTTATAAATCTTGTTTTGACTGTAAGCAGTTGTCCCCCCCGACTGCTTTTTCTTCGTTTGAACTGAGCATGTTTGAGCTCGGCTGCACTCCTCCACTTTTGTGCGCAGTCATATATAGGGCTCCCAAGTACAATAAGGATTTCATACGGGACTTTTCTGATTTTTTGAGTGATTACATGTCCAAATATGAGCAAATTTTATTTTTAGGAGACTTTAATATCCCGGTGTGCAGCCCTGGAAAGCCGCTGGTGAAGGATTTTTTAGATTTAGTGGATGCATTTGGTCTCACTCAATCAGTGAAGGGCCCAACGCATGAACGTAAACACACCCTCGACCTTGTCTTATCTTATGGATTGTCTATTTTAAACTTGGTAATTGGTGATGCATTGTTTTCCGACCATATGCCAGTTTTATTTGATTTTATTCCTGTTTCTAAAGCTGTTAAACCCTGTGCTCCTGCTCGAAGCTGCCGTGTTTTTAACTCATCCACTGCTGCTCATTTTTCCACTGCCTTTAATAGTTTAAATTCACAGCTCTCTGTGTCTCTCAGCACTGAGGAGTTTTCACTACATTTTGATTCTTTATGCAACACTATTCTGAATGATGTGGCCCCAATTAAAATTAGGCGTTCAAAGCCTAAATCTGACCCGTGGTTGAGTGACCACACCCGTGCCATTAGGCAGGTATGCAGGAAAAATGAACGCAAGTGGAGAAAGGATGGTCTCCAAGTCTCATTTGATATGGTGAGAGAGAGTTGGCGTCGCTATCAACAAGCTGTAAAAACAGCCAGAGCCAAATATTTCTCTGACATTATTGTTGCCAACTCTCACAACCCCCGTGTTCTTTATGATACAATCAACACGGTCCTAAATTCACATGAACCGGTTCCTATTGAAGCATCTAAAGAACTTTGTGATAAGTTCCTTCAATTTTTTTTGGACAAGGTTACGAACACGAGGGCTTGTATTTCTTTTCCTTCCCATGACCCTTCCATCCTGGTCCCCTGTCCTGCACTTTTTGATCATCTGGAGCCTATTTCTCTCTCCTACCTAGAGAAAATTGTCACCAGTATGAAACCATCAGGTTCCCCCCTTGATGTTGTACCTCCTTGTTTTCTTAAGGAGGTATTTTCTACAGTTGGCTCTTTTGTTCTAAATTTGATCAATAGCAGCTTAATGTTTAGCGTGGTGCCAGGCAATTTTAGACATGCTGTGGTTCAGCCATTATTGAAAAAACCTGGCCTTGATCCTACCTCTTTGTCCAACTTTAGGCCAATTTCAAAGTTACCTTTTATTTCAAAAATATTGGAAAAAGTTGTTTACACCCAGCTGAAGGACTTTTTGGATGAATTTAAAATTTTGGAGGTCTTCCAGTCTGGTTTTAAAACCTACCATAGCACTGAATCTGCTCTTTTAAGGGTTTTTAATGATATATTTTTATCGCTGGATTCTGGAAACTGTGTTTTACTTGTGCTTTTAGATTTAACAGCTGCTTTTGACACAGTCGACCATGAAATTCTTATCGCCAGATTGGAGCAATGGGTGGGCATCACTGGCTCAGCTCTGCAGTGGTTTAGGTCCTACCTTTCAAATCGAAGTTTCAGTGTGAAGATTGATAATTTTACCTCTGCATCTGCTGCCCTCCCCTGGGGTGTACCCCAGGGATCTATCCTTGGTCCTCTGCTCTTCTCACTTTACCTTCTGCCACTCGGCTCTATTTTCAGGAAACATGGTGTGCAGTTTCATTTGTATGCGGATGACTGTCAAGTCTATTTTCCTGTAAAACAAAATGGCTCCACGCAGTCTCTTCTGGACTGTCTTGGTGACATTAGAGGGTGGATGGCGCTTAATTTCCTTCATTTTAATGATAAAAAGACCGAGGTTATGGTCTTTAGATCTAGTGCTCCTGACAGTCCCACCACTTTTGATTTTTCCTCTTTGGCCCCATATGAAAAGTCGATTGTGACAAATCTAGGAGTGAAAATTGACCCCTGCCTGAAACTGGACTGTCACATCAACAGCATGGTTAAATCCTCGTTCTTTCATCTGAGGCGCCTGTCAAAAATCAAGCCCCTCCTTTCTAGACGCCACTTAGAGACCGTAATCCACGCTTTTATTACTTCACGCCTGGATTATTGTAACTCTCTTCTGATTGGAGTAAATAAGGCCTCGCTTTCTCGGTTGCAGCTGGTACAAAATGCTGCTGCACGATTTTTGACTGGTACAGGCAGACGTGAGCACATCACTCCAGTTTTAATGTCCCTTCATTGGCTTCCTGTCCAGTTTCGAATCCATTTTAAAGTTTTATTGTTTGTTTTTAAGTCTTTGAACGGTTTTAGTCCCTGTTATCTGTCTGAACTGCTTCAACTTTATGTGCCATCACGTGCTCTCAGATCCGCTGACCAGATGCTTTTAGCAGTCCCAAAAACCTTTTATAAGACCAGAGGAGACAGAGCATTTTCAGCTCTGGCTCCTAAATTGTGGAACGAGCTGCCACTGAAGGTCAGGCAGGCCCCATCAATATCTGTTTTTAAAACTCGTTTAAAAACACATATGTTTTCATTGGCTTTTAAACCAGAATGAGTTCACATCTCTGTTTTAGTGTTGTATTATTTTACTTGTGATGTACCGATATTTATATGATTGAGATTGATTGTTTTTATTGTTTTGTGCTTGTTTTTATTCTTGTACAGCACTTCGGACGGCTGCTGCTGTATTTTTAAGTGCTTTATAAATAAACTGGTATGGTATGGTATGGTATAGTGGGGGGTGGGGGAAAGCAAATGAGCAACACGTATTAGGTGAATTACAATATAGTGAATATGGTTACTGTATGTAGGTAGCTGTTCCTTTTTTTCTTTTTCCTTTTTCTTTGTATGGACTTTTGCTGTCGGGTCTAAATATTTGTACACCATTTTTGTGTAATTTACTCATGTCTAAAGTTAACAAATGAATCATTAATAAAATAAAAAAACAGTCAAAATTGGAAAAAATTTTTTTTTGTAAAAGTAGAGGGAGGTGTTTTCAGTAAGATTGCAATTGGATGTGTGTGCATGTACTGTACTGTATTCTGTTTTCTCATGAATACATCAACAAGTGTATATTTAACAACAATGGTGTGTCTGATATTTTGCCTAGAATGAAATGACATGTAGTACAACAATAAAATAAGAGTTTTGGGAAGACATGTTCATAGTTCTCACCTTTTATTGCCTGTGTCTTAGCATGAACAGCTGAGAAGATGTTATTGTCCCATAAATGAATATAACTATTCATATATGGGACACTAACTTCATTTGAAATATTACTGTATCTTGTCCACTCACCAACTACTGACTGTACCATACTCTAAAGTGGATGAAGTGGATATTATTGATAGACAAGTGCATTTGGATTTCAAAAAGTACTTCAGTGCAGCTCTACATTGTATTTCTGTACCAACTATTCACAGTTATGTGTCAGCTAAATAAACTCTTGCAGAATACTTCAAAATATGCAACCACATTTTAGGTTATAGCAAAACTTTGCAGTTTTGAGAAATTTTATTTATCATCATCTGTTTTACTAATCCATACAATAAAATTAGTTATAAAAATAAGAGTTTACTTGTTACACTTTGTATTTGATCATTTTAAACAAGCAGATAGTGGAGCAGTAACGTATTATTTTCCCTGACTTTCCCTTGACAAAGACAGTCGCTCTTCTTCTCTTTCCTGCCTTCCGCCTGCTTTTGCTCTTTGTCCTGTGTATCAGAGCCTCTCTTTACACATCTTCTGAATTGTAAACGATGGATCTGGTCAGCTGGTCTTTCAACACAATTCATAAGATGTTCTCGACGAGGAGACAGGGTGAAGGAGAACCCTCATGCCCTGAAGGGACACATGCATCTGGGTATGTCATGGATTCCTGGGGTGTTTGGGAGATGATGTGCCTGATTGTATTGACCATTTAGGATGTTGAAGTTACATACATATTTGGATTTATGATAACAGGGTTTCTGCTTTTTGGAATTGGTGGATACCTTGGATATTGAAAAATTAGGAAGACGTCAGCAGCAGTTTTGACAATAATGAGGCTGCCTGCCTTATGTGAAGGATTGCACCGTGCTTTGAGCGCTCAGACTCATATGCTTTGTGAAGTGAAACATAAGAAGGATGCAATTTCTAAGTATTGTAGGCCACTTGCGGCTCATAGAACTGACTGGCATGAAGGAACCAATTTAAACCGTGCTGCAAAATAGTTATAATGTGACTGCACAGTTCAACAGTTAAAGAAAACAAGACACCAAGGCATCAAAAATACACTGAAAAGATGAGCAGAGCTAATAGTCTAACCTTTGCATGTATGAACATATGTGTGATGCATGCATATATGCTTGTTTACAAACATAAAAACTTATTACTAAATACATACACCTATGCAGCAGTCCTTCACTACTTCACTTTTACAAAGAAAGACTGGACATGTCATACACTTAGTTGACTGATGGATGAGCTGCACAATTAGCATGCTTTTTAAAAAAAAATAATTTAAATTATCTAGCATCTGCTGCAAATGTGTGCAATCAATATGTGCAAGGAGAAACTCCCACCTGCAGCATGTCATTATCTACACTCTGCAGAAGAGAAGTAGGCGACAACACTGGCAGGTGGCAGAGAGAACATGACATGATGTGTTCTTTTAAATTGAAAATGGTAAATGGAACTTACTTATATATCACTTTCCAGCCCCCTTAGAGGGAACCCAAAGCGCGTCACAGTACCAACCATCCATCTATTCATACACACATTCATACACCGGTAGCGGTAGACTGCCATGCAAGGCGCTGCCTGTCCTACCGGGAGCAACTCGGGGTTAAGTGTCTTGCCCAGGGACACAACGAGGTATGCCGTGACCGGGGATCGAACCTGAGACCTTCTGGTCCTGTGCTGGCTGCCCAGCCTCTACACCATCTCGGCGCCCTACTTTAGAGCATTTAGTG
>JBBPBX010015191.1:16392-29629 GCA_038048925.1 Garcialebias charrua | reverse complement strand
ATAATGTGTGTGTGTGTGTGTGTGTGGGCATTTAAATTGGTTAACATAGTAATTATAATAGGTAAGCCTGAGTACTGCAGGACTAAACCCATGTTTTATCAACACAACATCACATACACCTCTGATATGTATGTTATCACCCACTGTGAGTGGCATGTGTCATGTAATTGCATATGGGTGTGTGTGAGTGTGTGGTTGTGCTAACATGTGTTTGTATGTCTCTCTGTTAGCAAAATATATAAAATAGGTTGGATTTTAATAAAATACTCAGAAAGAAATCATTGCTTGTGCATCTGAAGCAGACTCAGTTTCTATTCAAACCAATTTCAGTTGCCATCACACTTAATGGACCTGACCAAACACAATAATGACTATAACACAGTGAATTGCACAGCTGTTGAGCTAAAACTCTGTGTGGTAGAAGATGACCATCCTCGTCTCTTTCTCTGATTGCTAAAATAAAAGGCAAAGTCTTTGTTTAAAACTTTTTCATGCAGCAATATGTATCCTTCCAAGGAATTTGAATTTCATGGCTGTCTAAATATTTCTAATTCCACCCTATTTAGTGTCATATTTTGTTTGTCAGCTCTTGTAAATAACGTCAATCTCTTGGTTGGTTTTAGTTGTCAGGAACAATAATGAGATAATTTAATATAAATCCATTGCCTGTGCTGGAAGCTGGTACTTGAGTATAAAGGAATCCTCTTAATGTCATTCTTGGAAAATGACATGCCTAATATAAAAATATTTTCTACAACACTGCATCTGAATCTGAAAGGAACATTTTCCTTTTTATCTCTCTCTCTCTCTCTTTGTGCATTTTTAATAATGGGAGCTTTTAAAAGGTGGATTTTTGCTTTCACAAATGAGACCACATCCTTTTAGCCTCAAAAGAAAGAAACAAACAAAAAAGTAGAAAATTAAATAAATGAAATTTGGCTTGTGCTTCTAATTTTACACTCCTACTTATCTCCAATACTAATCACCAAATGTTCTCAGCCTGCTGGTGTCCAACAACAAAAACGAAGCAAAGAAAACTTCTGTACTGGTACTGCAAAGAAACATTTAGAGCACATTTTGAAAATTTTGAAATTTTGAAAATACAGTATTATTTTATTTTATTTAATTCTTCTTTATCTTTGTCAAATCTTAAATGGGAAATTATGTAGAGCTGATTTTGAATGGGTGAAAAGCTCCTGCATGCACTTATCCACAAGAACATGAGAATTAAAGGAAGTGGAAGCCAAGGAGAGAGGGCGTATGCTGTAGAAAGCATTGGCGTGTCTTATGGTGCTTGGAATTAGACCCTAGGAGAGTGGTACTGTCTCCTCTGTTAACTCAGCTGTGGACTTCAGCAGAAATGATGCAGCAGTTAAACACTCTATTGTTTAACACTGTGTGTTCTCTTTAGGTGCGGTGTACAGTTTTTAGTCTTCTCCAGACAAACACTTTGTCTGAGTTTTTAAACAAACTGATTCCAGCAATTATTCATCCATGAAATAAACTTATCATGTTCTGACCCTCATTATTTTACTACATCTGTTCCTCATCAGCAACATCAATGTATTATGTTACAGTCAATCAGTGTCACTGAGCTTCTTCTTTCACAGCAGAATTCATAAAACCTTTAATTAAATTGCTGCTTTTTGGATTGTAGAAATGCATTTGAATTATTATGTTCCCTTATCAGTCATGTCACTCGATGCAACAGAAATGCTATGGGAAATTGCACTCTGCGCGATTACCTGAAGGAATACAATCACGCCTTTACGGCAGGGGCGTCAGCGTCGCGCCAGAGGCCCCGCCCTCTGGGTACTTAAGCCGCTGACGCCCATCCATCATTCTCTTATTGCCCTTCACCTCGCTTAAACCTGAACTCTCTCTCTTCGCGGGACTTCTCTGTTGCTTCATCGCTCGACCAGAGGTGAGCTTGCTCCCTACACAGGGCGTACAGAGAATTATTCCTGCGTACTGCTGGGCTAGCGAAAGCTAGTCCGGCACATTTTTCCTTAACCCCAAAGTTTTTTCTTCTCCTCTTTCCGCAGACTGCTTCGCTCGACGGCGCTAACTGCGTCACACCGCTACCTCTGCTAATTCGTAGCAGGCTAGCCAGCGAAAGTGATGCAACGGAGGAGACGTCTCAAATAAAAAGAAAAAAGATCTTGGAAGGACTCGCTCGTCATATCACGGACATGCCCCTGGAGAAAGGAAAGCGAAAGACAAGACTTCCAAAAAAAGACCAGCAGGACAGCGAGCCCAACCTCGCGCGCCTACCCCAGTGGATGCGGTTTATCCCTCTCAGCGACGGACAATCATTGGGGATGTTGCACACGAAGATGGTGCTGGATACGCCCGACTCTTGCCCATACTGCAGCCAGATGCTGGAGACGGTGAGGAGGCACCGGGTGGACTTTGTTGCCAAGGCCATGGGGGCTGTTACGGCGCCAGCAGACCCGGACACTACTGAGCCTCTGATTTCCACACCGGAGCTTGAGAGCATGGCTTTGGATTACAGCACCCAAGTCGAATGGGGCGACAGCCCAGATGTGCTGGCTCCCATGGTGGACTTAGCAGTCGAATCCGACACTCGAGGCATGATGAACGAGGACGAGATCTCGATTTCAGCCTCAGGTGAATTTTCTGCGGATGACGCCGACGTCGAATATGAGGAACAGGGAGAAGACCTCTCCCGCACCCCGGTGCCTGTGCTCCCGGAGACTGACTTTTCCATCCCTGCTCTGTTCGACTTGTGTCACAGAGCAACGGACGCACTGTAGATCCCATGGCCTGAGCCTCCACCTCGTCAACAAGTCACGAGGTTGGCAGGAAATTATTTTTATTCAAAACAGCAGGCTGCCACGAGGCAAAGGATGCCCGTCTTTCCAGACGTCCTCACAGAGCTGACTCGCACCTGGACTCAGCCCAGAGCTCTCATGCTGCTGCCACTCTCGCAGTTTCTTGACGTGGACGGGATGGATGAAGTGGGAATAGCCAATGTGCCTCAAATTGAGGACACGCTGGCATCTCATCTGGCTCCCAAGTCATCCGGGATGAAACCAACTCTTCCCAGCAAGGACTGTCGAGCCTCGGCTTCTCTGCTCGAGAAATGCTACAGAGCTCAGGGCCTTGCGGCGTGCGCAATGAACGTGTCCGCCATGATGCAAGCGTACCTGGCTGAAAAACTACAGGAGCTCCAGGTAACGACAAACAAGCAAGCTGCCGCCGACCTACTGGATGAAGCCCGTAGGGTAACAGACTCTGTACTCTGCATGATGGGGACAATGGATGTTGTACAAGGCAGAGGCATGGCTGGGACAGAAAATTCCTTTTCTCCACCATTCGATAGAACCGACGGGACTTTTTGGAAAAGCGTTGGATCGAATTCAGACCAGGCTGGACCAGAGGCGCAAACAGGCTGAAGCTCTCCGGGTGGGCATCCCCAGGAGAGCCTCCCCCCCCCCAGGGAGTCAGCTGGGAGCAGAGCACCGCAGCCTCGACACCACTCAGCCACACGTGCCCCACCGCAAAAGCGGCCGGCATACGAGGCCGAGCACCGGCAGAGACCACCGCCGGGCCCACCCCGGACCGAACACGCCTGGAGTAAAAACAGATTTGTTCCCCGCCAGGCGGTCCGACACAGAGCCTCCTCGGCGAATCGGGACACCAGGCAGAAGCGTGCCTGATGAACCAGGCCCGCTTCTTGACTTTACACGATCACCCGCCCACGCGGTACGGGAAATGATCTTTTCACGTCCAGACTTTGTTTGTAGCACGGTACAAAAAGCTGGTGACTTTGTTTTAGACACAAATCATGTTCTTTCTGCTGTGAGTGACATAAAGTCAAATATGTCGTTACACATAAGCACGAATAAAGCTAAAAAAACAGCCCCTCTCTGTTTTCTTGACTCACAAAAAAAAAAAAAAACAACAACAATAAACACAGTAACATCAGCAGAACGGTCCCCTTTGTTCTTTCAGCCGATATAAAGGGCGGGGGCCATCATCCCCACTCCCTCACGGCTCACGGGGTGTTAGCCTAATCGATAAACCCCAGTAGGGTGCCTCGGTTCTGTCTGCAACAGACAGGCCCAGAGGTGTCTGCAAGCAAGCCCGTCATTCCTCACAGAGACAGGTGAGGGGGGGTCACATGCTCCAGCCCCCGCTCCGTTATAAACCACGGGGCCAGCAATACACAAATCAAACAAACCCGTGACACGTCCACGTTCCAGGGGTGCGCGCAGACAGAATATGATGACCCACCTTCCTGGCCACATATTCATCGGATGCTAGTAAGGAAAGGGGGGGGCACGGCAGAATTCTGCAGGCCAACACCAGTATCAGACGTTCACAAATACAGTTGTGATGAAACTAGCATGTGTAAACACTCAGTGCAGAACAGAAATGGCACCAGGGCTAAATCAGACTCCTCTTCCTTTTAATCGAAGAGGACTGAACTCTCTGTCACCAACCAATCTAAAGTCTGCTCAACACAAAGGACCATCTCCACATTCTCGTGCTGAAGCTGTCCCCTTATCCTCAATGGGCGACACGCCATGCTCAAACAGTGATCCTGTAGCGTGTGACCGCGCTCACTGTGCTGACCCAACCAGGAAACGGGCTGGAGTCAGGAGATTTGCTCGTTTACAAAACTTGCAACCACTCCAATCCATGACCCCCAACAAAATAAGGAAAAAAGACATTCTGTTCAGCTTTTGTCTAATAATGACAGCAGATTGCCTCTGCCTCCAAACACTCTCGATCAGAGTAGTATGGCGGTACATCTGTAGGAAGGCCCTCTCCCTAACATGGTTGGCCTTCAAGGGACCACAGAAATTAGGGCCCTTGAGGGAGAGCTGGTTCCACCACCTGCTCCTCTTCAGGGATCCTCCACATCACCAGAAGGAACAGTTTCGCCACTTAGGCTGAGAACTGTGGCAAATTTCAGCTTGGTGGCGGAGAGGAACAAGCTGGTGGCCTCAGGCCTGCCTGAGAACGTGGTAAATACCATTCAAAATGCACGAGCTATGTCAACACAGTCTCTCTATGCCTGAAAATGGCGTATTTTTAAGCTTGGTGCACAGAAAGAAATATTATTTCTTATTCATGTGACTTGGCCCAGCTCCTCACCTTTCTTCAGGACCTGTTGGAGAAAGGTCGCTCTTTCTCAACGATTAAGGTGTTCTTATCAGCAATTTCAGCTTGTCACGAGGGCTGGGGGAGCAGGACGCCTGGCGCACCCGCTCATAATAAGATTTATGAAGGGCGTGCTGAGGAAGAGACCCCCCAGCAGGATCTTGACCCCTGGATGGGATCTTAGTATGGTCTTGGGGGCTCTCTGTGGCCCCCCATTCGAAACCACTGAGTGAGATTTAGATCGATTTATTATCTTATAAGACCGCTCTTCTCCTGGCTCTTTGCTCGGCGAAACGTGTGGGTGACCTCCATGCTTTGTCTCTACATCCAATGTGTACCAGGTTTACCCCTGACGGGTCAAAGGTCACCCTAAATCCTAATCCTGCATATATCCCCAAGGTATTGACTTTAAACCCCAGAAGTCTGGACTTTGATCTCTCTTCTTTTCCACATGCTCCTGTCCTCACTCAGGAACAGGAAAGGCTGAAGGCTCTCTGCCCCATGAGGGCTTTAAGCACTTACATGCAGAGAACAGCTGAATGGAGAAAAACAAATCAACTGTTTTTCTTTGCTGCACCAGTTACAGGGAAGGCCTTATCAAAGCAGCGCCTTTCACATTGGGTGACTGAGGCCATAAAAAGGGCGTACAGTAGCAAAGGTCAACAGGTGCCCTCTGGAGTGCACGCTCACTCTACTCGGGGCTTGGCCACCTCGTGGTCATTGTTCAAGGGTGTACCAGTTGCAGACATCTGTGCTACTGCGAACTGGAGCTCAACAAACACTTTTGCAAAGCATTACAGTTTGGATGTTACTGCGTGTGATGTCACTCAGGCTGTCCTTTCTAACACACAGTAGAAAGCAGCCTTGAGATGCCTGCTGAATAAAGGCAGACGTTCACACTAGCATGCATTTTACTGAGCATTTCAAGGGCGTGATTGAATTACGTTCCCATAGCATTTATGTTGCACCGAGTGACATGACTGATAAGGGAACTGAAAGTTATGCACCATAACTCATGTTCCCTGAAGGAAGGGAACGAGGTGCAACATACCTGACCCTTTCAATGCTGAAAGCTCGGTGAAGTGCATTTTGGAGAATGATGGATGGGCGTCAGCGGCTTAAGTACCCAGAGGGCGGGGCCTCTGGTGCAACGCTGACTCCCCTGCCGTAAAGGTGTGATTGTATTCCTTCAGGTAATCGCGCGAAGCACAATTTCCCATAGCATTTATGTTGCACCTCGTTCCCTTCCTTCAGGGAACATGAGTTATGGTGCATAACTTTCAGTTTCCCTGTAGCCAAAAAAAAAAAAAAAGTGGACATTTAAACATGTCTGAAGATAAATGTGTACTCACTAAATCACTTCATTAACATTTTTTATATACCTGTACCAAAATATTTTCATTAATCATAAATGTATTGAAATAAGCATTTGATTTTATTAGATATATTTATGTTTCTTACAAAAAGTTATATTTTAATGTGGAAAATTCAAATTGAATGCAAAAACTATTTTGAACCACTACTCAAGTTTATTTTTTTTTATTTTTTTTGTTGATTTATTTTAACTTTCATTTCAGCACTTAATGCTTTGGAATTGATCACACTGGTTAAAAACATTGAATGTAACAAATTATTTTCTAATTTACAGATATTTACTGTATACAAGTCGAGCGTGAAGCGGCTAGGAGGAGAATCAGCACCTCCAAATCTGAGGGCATGGACCTCAACTGGAAACGGGTGATTGCTCTCTCCAGGTCGAGGGTGAGGTTCTGCCTCAAGTGGAGGAGTTCAAGTATCTTGGGGTTTTGTTCACAAGTAAGGGAAGAACAGAGTAGTTTGGAGTAGTTTGAGTACTCATCGACTCCTGTTTCCCTTTTTGGGCAGGAGGAGCGATGTTTTCCTCCTTTGTTGTTGTTTTCACGGCTCGACTGACAAGTGGAGCCCATCCTTATGTAGGAGATCAGACAAGGAGAGGGGAAACCTTTCCATTCTACGTCTCCCAGGCAGAAAAAATAAACATCAAGGGGAACCCTTGTGAATGTTATTGCTGCTTGTGTCGGGACAAAGCAACCAAAGCCTTAGGCTTTCAGCCAGTACCTTTCAGAGGCCGGGCTGAGAGTTGCCACAACCCTGGACGTGGGTGTAGAAGTTGTCCACGTGCCTGAGTCAGTAGGTCCCTATGAGGAGGCAATTGCCATGGTGTCCCTGACAACATTGAGCTCAACTCCGGGAACCACGGTTTCTGTGGCCATCTGGGAGCTATGAGGATCAAGGAGAGGGCTCCCCGCCTTACCCGTTCCAATGTCGCCCCGATCAGAGGGACAGGTGGGAAAGCATAGTAGAGCACCCCTGCTGGCCAATCATGTGCCAGAGCATCTATTCCCAACGGAGCATCTGTCTCCTTCAGGGAGAAATAGAGGTCACAGTGTGAGCTAGCTCTGCAGGCGAACAAGTCCACAGAGGCTCTGCCGAAACGTGACCATACCTGTTCCACGATCCGTGGGTTCAGGCTCCATTCCGATGCCAACAGAGGCCCTCTTGAGAGGGCATCCGCTCCATAATTCAGATCACCAGGGACATGAGTTGCCCTAAGTGACAGAACTCTTGGAGCACACCACGTAAGCATCCTCCGTGTCAGATCAAGGAGGGCCCGGGATCTCGTCCCTCCTTCTCTGTTGATGAAAGACACTGTGGTCCTGTTATCTGATTTTACCAGGATATGATGTCCGGCAACCAGACCTTTACTGAAGAAGTATTTTAATGACAGGAATACGGCCAGTAATTCCAGGAAGTTGATATGTAATTTGGCTTCCTGCTTGTTCCAAAGGCCGCGGGCGTTCTGGTTCCTGCAGATCGCTCCCCATCCTGTTTTTGAGGCGTCCGTCGTGATGACTACACGGGACGACACCCTTCCCAGTGAGACCCCTTCCGTGAAGACGGACGGATCTCTCCAAGGTCCCAGGGCCTTTAGACACTCTGGGTCTATTTTAACCTTTTCCGCTTGTTTGGGCAGAGCGGGTTGTATTTGTTGGTTAAACCATACCTGTATGGCCCGCATTTTCAATAATGCACGTGGCACACAAGGAATGGCTGCCGCCAAGAGGCCCAACAGGCGTTGGCAGGTTTTCACAGGGACCCGTTGGTCCAGTTTAAATCTTCCCAGGCAATGGCGAATGGAGGAGACTCTTTCCTTCGAGAGCCATGCTCTGTATTGGACAGTGTCAATCTGTACACCCAGAAATACGGTAACCCGTGACGGAGTCAGATTGCTCTTCTGTAGGTTTATGACAAAACCGAGAGACTCCAGGTGAGAGATCACCTTAAGGGAGTGTGACAGCGCCTGCTTTCTGCTTCCAGCCAGAATTAACAGGTCGTCCAGGTAATTCAAGACCCTGAGTCCTTGGTTCCTAAGAGGGGTCAGGGCTGCATCCAGACATTTAGTGAATGTACGTGGAGCAGTCTTTAAACCGAAGGGTAAGGCTTTGAATTCATAAGCGTTACCTTCTAATGCAAAACGGAGGAACTTTCTGTGTCTCCTCCACACGCCTATATGGAAATAGGCATCTTTCAGATCCATTGTACATGCGTAGTCTCCTGGTCTCACAGACTGGAGAACTTGCCGCAGTGTAAGCATCCTGAACTTGAAAGTTTTAATTCTTTTATTGAGAGTCCTGAGATCCAGAATCGGTCTCAAGGAACAGTCCTTTTTGGGCACCAGGAAGTACTTGCTGTAGTGTCCGGAGCGTAGTTTGCGTCCTGAGACCAAACTAATCACTCCCTTTTTCAGCATGGTTGAAACTTCCTCCCTCAGCACGTGCGCACATGCAGGGTTGATCTTAGATTGCAACACCCCTGAGAAACGGGGTGGTCTCTTTGAGAACTGCAGCTTGAGCCCATGACATATTGTTGTCATGACCCAATCATTTGGTAGGCACGCCTCCCAAGCCTGTGCATGCACGCCGAGTCTGGACGGCATGTTGTACTCCTCGTGTTTTAGTTCGAAGGGGGTGACATTTGACCCCTCTTGCGTCTTTTTGAGCAGGTTGCTCGGCCCAACAGAAGATATTGCAAGATCAGGCCGTCTCCGACGGATCTCGCGTATCTTGCTATGGTTCATAGTTCGACCGTGAGGTCTGGGTTTATAAAAATGAGACTCGAGTCAAGAACCAGGGCAAACTGTGCATTGGTACTTTTATTTTTGTACTTGTTTGAAACAGTGTCTGTTTTGTTTACATATACAGTAGGCGAGTCATGTTTAGTGCACGTACACATGTCACCAGCTCCTCGTGGTTGTCTACGAGCAGAGACCGGGATTAGAAAATTAGGTTCCCGTAGCTCGTGGGCGGGCGAACCTGTAAATTTATCAGTTTGTCCTGTTTCATCAGGTCCGGAACTGGTTTTCGTAGGAAGAGGCCGAAGCAGCACAGACGGTACTGTGAAGCCTTGTAGTCCCCAACAGGTCTCTTTCGTGGGAGACCACACATGTTTTCCGTTGGTGGGGCAAACTTTTTCCTTGGCAAACCCTCACGGAGGGCATCCGCTTGTTTGCGTGCCAGTTCCAGTTTTGTCTGGACACGTTCCAGGGCTCTCCCTAAGAGTCCTGTTGGCTCGATCGGGTGCTGTAGGAAGGTGGACCTCTGGTTTTCGGGAGGTCCGACAGTGTTAGCCAAAGATGGCGCTGGGCGACAACTATTTCTGCCATTGCTTTGCCCTGGGAAATAGCTACTGTCCCCATCATGCTGAGCACGAGGTCAGAGGCACGGCGGGCCTCCTCTATGGCCTCGGTCTCATCCTTTGTTACCTGGATCTCCTGTAGTTTCTCCGCCAGGTAGGCCTGTACCATGCTCGACGTATTCATTACGCGAGCCGTGAGGCCTTGGGCCTTGTAGCACTTCTCGAGTTGTTTCTCCGAAGCGTGACAGGCTTTGTTGGGCAGCGTTGGTTTTATCCCCAAGGCTGTGGGGGCCAGGTGAGCCACCAGAGACTCCTCGATCGGGTGTGCGCTGGCAAGGCCCAGAACCTCCATTCCCGCGACATCCAAGAGTCGGGATAATGGCAGCATGATGGGAGCCCTGGGTTCCGCCCAGGAGCGTTTGAGTTCCGTCAGAAAGTCTGGGAAAATTGGCATTTTCTTTGATGTTGTCGGTTGCTTCGCGTAGAAGTAGTTTCCTGCCAGCCTCGTTGGCGAGGCGTGGGGTCCGGCCACGTGACCTGTAGGGCATCAGCGGCCCTGTGGCACAGGTCGAACAAGGCACGTACCGACAAGTCTGATTCCGGAAGGTTCTGTGCCAGGTTCTGGGAGGAATTAACAATTTCTCCCTTGTCACCGTACTCGGCGTCTACGTCGGACCCTTCTGGCGTCGAGTCCTCGACAGGAAGAGAAGAGTCTGATACGTTGTCTTCCCCAACCCGGCCACTGCACTCCAGGTCCACGTTCTCAGGCTCCGGTTCTTGCGCAGGCAGGTTAGTGCGACGTGCGACCTTCATCGCCGTGGTCCTTGCCATGGACTTGGCCAACGTGTCCGTGCGACGTTTCCTCACTGTGGCCGTCATTCGACGACAGTGGGGGCAGAAGTCGGGGATTCCAGTGCCTTCCTCGCGTGCAGGATCCCTAGGCAGACAGGACAGGCCTCGTGGATGTCCGTCCCCGAAAGGGAGTAGCCGCAACCGCTGGGGCATGGGCGCGAGCGAGGACTCGTCGTTCTGGTTTTTTTCTTCCTTGTCCTCCGCTTTCCCTTCTCGGGAGCCATGTCCGGAGATGAGAAGAGTAGATAGTTCTTCTTTTTTCTTCTTTTCTTTGTTCGAAGCCGTCTTCTCCGTCGTCTTGCTATCGCTAGTAGACTGCTAGTAGATTAGCAGAAGGTTGTGACGCAGTTAGCGTCGTCGAGCGAAGCTGCGGGAGAGAAGAAACTTTGTGGTAAGTAGAAAAATGCTGGACTAGCTTTCGCCAGCCCAGCAGTACGCAGGAAAATTGTCTCTGTACGCTCAGTGTAGGGAGCAAGCTCACCTCAATCAAGCGACGCGACAACAGAGAGGTCCCGCGATGTTCAGGTGTTTCAGCGAGGTGAAGGGCAAAAAAGAGAAAGATGGAGGGGCGTCAGTCGCTTAAGTACCTGAAAGGCGGTACCTCTGACGGGGGTGACACCCCCTGCCGTAAAAGGCGTGATTGTATTCCTTCAGATAATCGTGCGGGGGCACAATTCCCATAACAAGTATGTTGCACCGAGAGACCGAACTGAAAGGGAACTCTGCTTACCGGTCAAAGAGAGAGCTGAGCTGTCAGGCAAAACTCTGTTTACCGGTAGGTCTTCGTTCCTACCCTTACCTGTGGTTACAAACTCTGGGCAGTGACCGAAAGAACGAGATCGTAAATACAGGCAGTTGAAATGAGTTTCCTCTGCAGGGTAGCTGGACTCTCCCTTAGAGATAGGGTGAGAAGTTCAGTAATCCAGGAGAGACGCAGAGTAGAACCACTGCTCCTCCACATTGGCATGAGTCAGTTGAGGTGGTTCGGGCATCTAGTAAGGATGCTCCCTGGATGCCTCCCTAGAGATGTGCTTTGGGCATGTTCGACTGGGAGGAGACCCCAGTGAAGACCCAGGCCACGTTGGAGAGACTATGTCTCTCAGTTGGCCTGGGAACACCTTGAAATGTCCTTGGGTGTCCTGAAAGGCACTTTTAAATAAAATGATTATTATGAATCCTCCCAGAAGAGCTGGAAGAGGAAGCTGTGGAGATGTCTTGACCTCCCTGCTCAAGCTTCTGCCCCTGCGACCTGACTTTGGAACAAACTGGATGGATGGATGGATGGATGGATGGAAGGAAGGATGGATGGATATAAATTACATATTTCTATTGTCTTAATCTGTAAAAGCAGAGCCAAGAGGATAACAACAACAACAACAACAACAACAACAACAACAACAAAAATAATAAACTGGTGACTTGGCAATCTCCATTACAATAAACATGTTGTGTCATTTTGACTTTTTTTTTGTATTCAAAGTCAAAGTCAAAGTCAAAGTCAACTTTATTGTCAGAACTGCAATATGTACAGGACATACACAGGGCCGAAATTGCGTTTCTCTCAGTCCCTCGGTGCAACAGTAACCATCTAAACACTAAACACTAAAACATTTAATAAACATAAGCATAAAATAGTAAAAAAAAGTGTAACACTGTCCTGAGTTTTTTCATAATAGTATAAAAGTATGAAAATTTACACCAACACTGAAACACCAAACACCCCTAAAACACCAAACACCCAATGAACATAAGCATAAAATGAAATAATAAAAGTGTAATACTGTCCTGAGTTTTTGCATAGTAGTATAAAAAGTATAAAACGTATATCTATAAAATAAACTGAAGTTTCTAGCGTTGACATTTGCAAAGAGTGGCACAGCAGCATATGAGTTAATGTACACAGTACATGTATTCAACAAAACTGTTGAAAAATAATAAATTACAAAACTAAGTCATTTGACAGCCCATTATGAATAAAAATACATTTTCACTAGCATTATCAGCTAGCATGGCAAATCACACATAATCTCAAACAAAAACAATAAATATCACTATGCTATCTGTGAAAAAAGTTGAGTCTGGTCCTCTGGACATTCAAAAAATAAAACAAAATTTAATTTCCAGAGGACCAGACTTAACTTTTTTTTAGATGTTTCTACCTGGATTATTGTGCATGTATCAGGATGTTACTATGCTATGTTCACAAATCTGGACCTTGGCGACTCTAACTTTTAATTTAAATGATTGTTTATACTTTGCAAAACCAAACTGCAGAGCAGGGTCGAGCACCAAACACATTCCAATAAGGAATTTGGTTCACAGGAAGAAGAAGATGATCTCTGAGCTGGTTGAAGCTCTTCAAGCTCTTCTGGACCTGAACTGTCACATGTTTGACTTCAGAATTGTGTTAGTCTGCAGTGTCAAAACGTTTTGATAGTTTTCCTTACCTGAAAAAAAATAAAAAAAATAAGTAGAAATAACAGTAAGAGGTGTTTTTTTTTTTTTGGTTGTTTTTTGGTGTTCTGATTGGTTGATTTATCTTGTCAGATTGTTACAAGGTCATACACCCTGTTGGATA
>JBBPBX010015190.1:11957-40721 GCA_038048925.1 Garcialebias charrua | reverse complement strand
AGGCTTCAATTCTCTGTTGTCCAACTAACAATCCATCCAACCAACCAACCAACCAACCATCCATCCATCCATTTTTAATTAAAGTAAATTGGACTGTCTTTTTGACGTTTGGATCACTGTTGTTATTTTGACAAATGAGTGACATTGTATAATGTGAATAAGACATCAAACATTTCTCTCTTTTTTATTTTTAATTATTTTTTTACAGTAAGCTTTTTTATTTATTATGTCTTAAATGTAGCAGGAGTTCAGACACCTGCTGATGTTGTGCGCTGTGTAGAGCTGTCTGGAGACGCTGTGCATAACGTGCACTGTCTGCAGGGCATTTATTTATTCTGTTGAATAAATGATCGTTTCTGTTTTGGGGGTCTGAGAGGAGGGGAGGGGGTGTTTTTCAGTGCGCAGCCGCTGAGTAGGGACAATATTTGGAGAGGAGAAGGAGAGAAGGACTTAGCACAGAACCTCTTTGCGTAAATGTGACCATCTGTCCTCTCCTGCTCCTCGAAGGAGCGTGTAGCAGGTGCGCCGTGCATGCTGCGGCTGGAACATCCACTCCACAGACTGGGTCCGCCGGGCTAAGGGCAACGTCTCCTCTCATAGTATGCTTTAATAAATAATCAAAATAAAAATGCGCAATGACGTTGGACTATTAGGGGCGGAGTTGACGGATCTGAGAAAAGAGTTGCCGGAACAGAACGGATCAAAATGAGAGAGTTCCTGCTCAAATTAACTACTGGTGCAAGGGTGGGGTGGGAACTAAAATCCTACATCCCTGACATGCAGATTTTGGTTGCAAAAATACAACATGGCAACTCCTGTAAACTGGATCCTACTGGCTTCAGTTCTCACTGAGAATTTTGGGGACATTTGGTCCAATAGAAATAGATAGACCTATAAGTCTGTAAGACTGAGGTAATTAAAAATGCTATTTACAACAGGAAATATATTAATTATCCATAACTTTTCCAAAGAAACTCACTTCAGAATGCCCAAAATATCCTTTTGGGCATAATTAAACAATGTGGAATGTTTTTAAATTACATCTAAAATTAACTGTAAAAATTGCTCATAGATTTAAAATCACATTTAGGAAAACTCTGAACCCAAATAGCAGTTATATATTATATTCACAGAGCCATAAGAACCAGAAAAAGACACTAGTGAAAATCAACATACTGCTGAGATTTTAATGGAGATGTAATGTGGGAGTTCTCACCGTCAGTTCTAAAGTTTCTGAAGACAAACATGGTTTTTCATTCCCGGTGTGAGAAAATGAAATGTATATATTTTTTTTAGATTTGCTTTGCAGTTATGCACTTTTCTCTGCAATTAAATCTGAATAGATTGGACAATTGTTTTTAGCAATTATTCAATGCAAATGATGGCCAAGCTGCAAAACATTACCCTATACAATCAATGTTGCACAGAAGGACATACACAAATGTGCTCACCTAAAGACTAACGAAAACTTGATGAAAAACAAATATCTTGTGTCTAACATTTTTAAGTACTTGCATAAAAAGTTGGAGACACTTAAGGAAAATGTGAGTCCAAACAATTTTCTACCTAACTTAAGGTTGAAGGAAGTTTTTCTGTTTTTGTTCAATTTAAAATAAAAAATAAAAAGGGGGCCAGGTTAAGGGTAACATTAGAATATTCTGTAAATGTAAGACACTAATTGAGAAAGGTGCCACAATGACTCTTAATCTGACGACTTAATCCATAATCTTGATTGAGGTGGCTCCTGCGCTAACAGTACTGCTGAGTATTTCATCCTATACTAATGAGCTTTTGAGTTTCCAAATGAGCTAAAAGACTTGCGTCTTTCAGATTTCATTGCACTCATTTAATCCTCTGCACATGCATTAGTTTGTTTCAAAGAGCTAATCAAGAAATCATATGACAAGTCAACTAAGAAATCATCAACCTTCAAAAGGTACCATTAATTCAACTCAATTCAGTTTATTCATACAAACCGGATTCCAAAAAAGTTGGGGCGCTAAACAAATTGTGAATAAAAACTGAATGCAATGATGTGGAGGTGCCAACATCTAATATTGTATTCAGAATAGAACACAAATCACAGATCAAAAGTTTAAACTGAGAGAATGTATCATTTTAAAGCTGCTATATGTAACTTTTCTAACAATATATTTTTAACATATTTCTTCACTCTGTCACTAGATTGATGTTAGAGAGGTAATCTCTGAAAAAAAAAAAAAAATATTGTCCCCTTGCTTCTCCAGGTGGTAAATAAGCATTTCTAAAAAGAAAAAGTGACCCGCCATTTTCCAGCCAATAAAAACAAAGTTTGTAACCAGCCAATAAAAACCGAGCTTGAATTTGAATTTCAACAGACCACAAGGGGGCAGAGCCATATATGGCTCTGAGGGGGAGGGATCAGAATGCTTTGCTTGTTGAAATTTTTTCTAAGTGCTGATGTTCTACAGAAACTGCAGACTGAACCTTTAAGGGAAAAATATGTTGTTTCAAAATTTCATGGCGTCAACAAATCCCAAAAAAGTTGGGACAAGTCCATTTTTTACCACTGTGTGCAAAACAAGAATGGACGACTCAGATGAAACAGAAACTTAAAGAAAATATTTGCTGGTGATTCACAGCAGCTCTAGAAAGTGAAAAGTGGATGTATGGAAAGCAAAACGGGTAATAATTCACATGCTTTGAAACGATCTCTGGCATCTTGTAAAGTTTGTTTTACTAAAATTTTGGAAAATATCCAACATTGTGTTTGACTTGTGGCCTATGAGACAAAGTTTACAATTCAAATTAGGTTCAAAGAAACATTACTTTTTTATGGTTTATGTAACAGTTTGATTAACTGATGCTGTTCATGACCGTAGAGCCTTTGACATACAGTATCATCAGTGGTTTGTTTGTTGTGTCTGCTTATGGGAGATTTATTATTTATTTAAAACAAGACCAAAAAATTAACTTTTTGTTAAATTGGTTGATTTTTCTTGTAGTACCAAACTGTGACTTATGTGTACAATTATACCCTTATTTTGCATCTACATGTTTAAAACAGTTGAATTGAGCCTCGTCACATACTGTGCATTGGTGCCCCTCAGGGTTGTGTGCTCTCTCCACTGCTCTTCTCTCTATACACCAATGACTGCACCTCTAATGACCCGTCTGTTAAACTCCTGAAGTTCGCAGATGACACTACAGTCATTGGACTTATCAGTGATGACAACGAGTCTGCGTACCGACAGGAGGTGGAACGACTGATGTCCTGGTGCAGCCTGAACAAACTGGAGCTGAACACACTGAAGACAGTAGAGATGAGAGTGGACTTCAGGAGACACCCCCCAGAACTGCTGCCCCTCAAAATCTTCAACAGCCCCGTGTCTACGGTAGAGTCCTTCAGGTTCCTGGGAACCACCATCTCACATGACCTGAAGTGGGAGCACAACATCACCTCCATCCTCAAAAAGGCCCAGCAGAGACTGTACTTCCTACGCCAGTTGAGGAAGCTGGACCTGCCTCAGGAGCTGCTGATCCAGTTCTACACTGCAGTCATTGAGTCCATCCTGTGTACATCCATCACAGTCTGGTTTGGAGCAGCCACAAGGCAGGACAGGAACAGGCTGCAGCGAACAGTGAGGACAGCTGAGAAAGTCATTGGGGCTTCACTGCCCTCCATTCAGGACTTGTACCACGCAAGAACCAGGAAACGGGCTGGAAAAATCATCACAGACTCCACACACCCGGGTCACAACATGTTCCAACTTCTCCCGTCTGGCAGACGCTACAGATCTCTGTCCACTAAGACTGCCAGACACAAGAACAGTTTCTTCCCCCAGGCCATCACCATCATCAACAGCTGATCATCAGACATCCATCAGCGTGACCCCCAACCCATTCACAACCCCCATGTGATGTGAATCCTTCTGTATTTTGTGTATTATTTGTAAGTTTTTTTATGTAAAGTATCTGTATAGTTTTTAGCATTTTTAGAGAGACACTTTCTAGAGAGACACGAACAGCCGGAAACAAATTCCTTGTGTGTGTCAACATACTTGGCCAATAAACCTGATTCTGATTGTGATACTGGGTGAGCCAGCAACACAGTTCGCTTGCTTTCAATCATTTAAAACGTAAAGCGATTAGACAAGAGGCTAGACAAAATCACAGCCAGCTGCTCGGGATCTCTTTAACCCAGTTCGAGGTCAGTCAGACATCAGAAGGAGACACGTGACACCCAGTGGCCACTGTGGAAACTGAATTCATGTCTTCCACATGAGCAGACTATGTCACATGTAAACCCTGTTTAAAAGCTAGAAACAGGACTTACTGTGACCAGCTGATGCCAAACAGTTGTAAAGGAAACCTTTGTGTAGCATCACTGTAAATATCCAAATATTTAACAAAAAATAGTTGTTAAAAAAATACGTAAATGTTACAGAAAAAATAGGAAATGCAGCAGAAAATAGGAAGTGTGGAAAGAAGAGAGGGTCTTCACTGCCTTGGTATTTTTATTGAAACGTGTTACTCTGCTGGAGGAAATCTCTAAAAATCTGCGGCATTGAGTTCTTAAAGTAAAGATTAATAATATTTGACATAAAATTTTGAATCTTATGTACATTGTTGAAATTGGCCCAATGACTGCTTGATGTTTTCAACAACTTAACACGTGACAAAGCCGACTCACAAACCGACTCTGCATACCTGTGGCACCAAGAGGATGTCCTTTAGAGATGAGACCACCACTGGGGTTGACCACAAACTTTCCTCCATAGGTGTTGTCCCCTCTGTCGATTAGTTCTGCTGCTTTACCTGCAACCATAGCTCAAAGTCAGATTACATGTGCATCACTACCAGAAACTAATAGCTGAATCCACAGCAAATACACCACTGGTGACAACAGGGGCGCCGTATGGGGGGTAAAAGTTGGTACAATTCCAGGGGCCCTTGACTGAAAGGGGCCCGAGATTGGACTTTTTTTTTATTATTTTTTTTCATGGTGTGGTGGGCCCCTGATAATAATACATTAATGGTAGTAGCTTTGTTTTTACTTGTTTTAACAGTAAAACTTAAATATTATCTCTCCCAGACCAAAAAGCAAACATCAACATATTTAACAACACCCCCCTGTATCTGCATGAAATGGTATGTTCCTAGCTGCTTGACGCTGCTGGTGCAGTCAGAAGCAAGAAGGCTCGGCGCTGGGCTCTGTGTGACTTGAGGCATGAAAATGTTGGGTTTCCAGAAGTTTGTTCCTACCTTGTTCATAGATCTGCTGTTTTCACTAATTTGAGGTGATGATGACAATATATTTTAATCTAATTTGAATGTAAAGTTATACACGATGTAAGGTAGATTTTTGTAAATGTTATATAGTTACAATTTACAAATGTATATTTAAGTGTCTTTTATCTTTCAAGAATGTTTAGAGAATTTTTTGTTTTGAATTTGTGCAATAAAAATAGAGATTAATATATGGCTTTTAGTGCATTTTTATGTGTAGTTTTTAATCTTGCTTTAAATAGTGAATTGCATACTCTATGCAGACGGTTGCATGTACAATTCACTAACAGTAAATATTGTGCTAGTACCAGTATTGGACCAAAGGAAGCAAGCCTTTAATGTTATTTATGTAAAACTTTTGCTGGATCAGTTAGCAGAGGTGGAGAAAGTACTCAAACACTGTACTTAAGTAAAAGTACAAATAAACAGACAAAAATGTACTCTAGTAAAAGTAGAACCATATTAATATTTTTACTTAAGTAAAAGTAAATAAGTACTTGCTTTTAAAAATACTTAAAGTATTAAAGTAAAAGTACTTGCTGAATGTATTACCTAATGCAGTGGTCTACAATACCATTAAGTGTACATACTCTATGTATATTTTCTGTAATACATTAATAGTGTTGAGTCATTTTAATGAACAATGCTGCAGATAATACATGTTTTTATTGTGCTTACCCTGTGACACAGTTCACACTTAGACTTGTGATTCTGTGCATCAGAATTTCAGGGATGAGTTAAATACCATTAAGCAAACTAAGAAAGAGGAATGATTATATCTTTGAAAGTTTTTATTTAACATAAAACAAAACCAATGTGTCATTTTAACAGCACTAAACACATTTAAGTAAAAGTTGTCTGCCTGAAAAAAAGGAGCATTAGACCTAACAAAGGAACAGGTTCTGATCAGTTCTGCAGTTTGTCATCAACTCTAGTTAAAATATGTCAACCTTGTAATGGGTCAATAGTGAAGAATATTTTAACTTCCTGACACCATTTTCAAAACTTGGACCTGAGTGTTGAGACATCTCTTGTCTCCTAACATCCATGAACTGACACATTTTAATATTGCAGCAAGAATTTCTTGTTCAAGTTCAGAAGAAGTTGGTTTTCAAAGTTTTTTGAGTCCAGTCTGGATCTTTTGGGAGAGAGAATCTGTCCTGCTGTACTAAACAGTCTTTCAATAACATTTCAATAGTTTCAATAGTCTTTCAATAATATTTCAATAACATTTCAATAGTCTTTCAATAAGGCCTTGGGTGTTGTGTATCTTCTAGCTGAATCTCTGTAGTGGAATCCATTTTGTGTGTGTTAGTGGTGCTGTGGGTGCTCCCAGCTCAATGACATATATACTAAAATATATGTCATTGGTCCAGCTCTTCTTGAAGGTGGGTCTAATGTAACCTGTCCACTTTGCAGTGATTCAGTGGACCAACTCCTCTCTCCACATCAGTTACTTTCAAACTAACGACAAATCAAAAAGCTGCAACGTGAATGTAACTTGTAACTCAACACATTATAGAAATGTAGTGTAGTAGAAAGTACAGATACTTTATGTAAAATGTAGTGCAGTAAAAGTAAAAGTACCCACATTTAATTCTACTTAAGTAAAGTACAAATACTGTACATGAAAAATATACTTAAGTACAGTAACAAAGTATTTGTACTTAGTTACATCCCACCACTGTCAGTTAAATTCTAGAGATGTGGCAAAAGCAGCTGTGCAGGGGGGCCCAATTGGATTTTTTTGTCATGGGGCCCAATATTCCTGGCGGCCCCCCTGGCTGACAAACACTTACAAAAAAATATTTACTATTTTCATGCTGCTAATAACTTGATGACATTTATAAATTCCTCCTATTTAAATTAAAATGTAACTTTTTAGTTTCAACTATCAAGCTACAAAGGATAAAAAAGCAATTAAGATTTTATTTTTTTTAAATGTTCAATGTTTGGGGTCCTCAAGTGTTTAAAGAGCTTCTGGTTCCTCTCAGAGCCATCCGCTCCTTGTGGAGAAGACAGTGAGAACTACAGGGTGCCCTTTAGTCAAGTAGATTTTTCTGTACGGGGGACTAACATGAGGAATTTTCTGACTATAAACCTGAATTTGATGTCTGGCATCTTTTTAGACTGAAGCAGTTTCTTAAGGATGAACAGTTTTATGGTCATGAATATTGTGTTTTGGTCTGTTTTGGGAACAGTTTTTATTTTTATGTTGCTAGGCTACAAATCGTATAATATACTGTACAGCATTTATTAATACTTAACACTTGCCTCTACATTAATAAACAATAAATGGAAAGAAAAAGCATGTCCTGTTCACTTCCTGGAGACCATTTTCAAGTTGTTGCAGTTTAAGCTGTTCAAATGCTGTTCAAATTTACCAGGTTGTCCAGTAGACAAACTCTTGACAGAAACTGGTGGTCCGCAACCTTTACAAGAAAGAAGGCAAAAAAAAATCTAAAAAATTTAATTAAATTAAATGTCACTTAAAAGTATATTGCACTACATACAAGGTTTACTATATTCATGTTAGTCATCTTGTGGACTGGATGGAATTCCCAAATTACTGAGTGGCCGACTCTTTCAGGAACTGCTGGAGTGGAACTTCCTCATTCTCCTCCTCATCTTCCTTTTCATGGAAGCACTCCGTGTATTTTAGGCAGGGATTAAAGCAGAAAAAAAATATTTTGACTGATAAGCTGTCAAGCTGAAGAAGGAGTCCTATTGGGCCTTTTTGGCCTGTGGGACCCCGGAAGCAGCAGATAGGTACCGGCAGTCCAAGCGGCATGCGGCTCGGGTGGTTGCTGAGGCAAAAACTCGGGCGTGGGAGGAGTTCGGAGAGGCCATGGAGAATGACTTCCGTACGGCTTCGAGGCGATTCTGGTCCACCATCCGGCGTCTCAGGGGGGGAAAGCGGTACGCGACCAACACCATTTATGGTGGGGATGGCGTGCTGTTGACCTCAACTCGGGATGTTGTGAGTCGGTGGGCGGAATACTTCGAAGACCTCCTCAATCCTACTGGCACGTCTTCCACTGAGGAAGCGGAGCCTGGGGACTTTGGGTCGGGCTCTCCAATCTCTGGTGCTGAGGTCACCGAGGTGGTTAAAAAGCTCCGCGGTGGCAGGGCTCCGGGGGTGGATGAGATTCGTCCTGAGTTCCTTAGGGCTCTGGATGTTGTGGGGTTGTGTTGGCTTACGCGACTCTGCAATATTGCGTGGACATCGGGGGCAGTTCCCTTGGATTGGCAGACTGGGGTGGTGGTTCCCCTATTCAAAAAGGGGGACCGTAGGGTGTGTTCCAACTATAGGGGGATCACACTCTTAAGCCTCCCTGGTAAGGTCTATTCAGGGGTTCTGGAGAGGAGGGTCCGTCGGATAGTCGAACCTCGGATTCAGGAGGAGCAGTGTGGTTTTCGTGCTGGTCGTGGAACACTGGACCAGCTCTACACCCTCAGCAGGGTCCTGGAGGGTGCGTGGGAGTTTGCCCAACCAGTTTACATGTGCTTTGTGGACTTGGAGAAGGCATTCGACCGCGTCCCTCGGGGGGTTCTGTGGGGGGTACTCCGGGAGTATGGGGTACCAGGCCCTTTGATATGGGCTGTTAGGTCCCTGTACGACCGGTGTCAGAGCTTGGTCCGCATCGCTGGCAGTAAGTCAGGCTCGTTTCCGGTGAGAGTTGGACTCCGCCAAGGTTGCCCTTTGTCACCGATTCTGTTCATAACTTTTATGGACAGAATTTCTAGGCGCAGCCAAGGTGTTGAGAGGATCCGTTTTGGTGGCCTTAGAATCGCTTCTCTGTTTTTTGCAGATGATGTGGTCCTATTGGCTTCATCAGATCGTGATCTACAGCTTTCGCTGGAGCGGTTTGCAGCTGAATGTGATGCGGCCGGGATGAGGATCAGTTCCTCCAAATCCGAGGCCATGGTCTTGAGCCGGAAAAGGGTAGCATGCCCTCTCCGGGTCGGGGAGGAGGTCCTGCCCCAAGTGGAGGAGTTTAAGTATCTCGGGGTCTTGTTCACGAATGAGGGAAAACTGGAGCGTGAGATCGATAGGCGGATAGGTGCAGCGTCCGCAGTGAAGCGGGCGCTGTACCGGTCTGTCGTGGTGAAGAGAGAGCTGAGTCAAAAGGCAAAGCTCTCAATTTACCGATCGATCTACGTTCCCACCCTCATCTATGGTCATGAGCTTTGGGTTATGACCGAAAGAACGAGATCTCGGATACAAGCGGCTGAAATGAGTTTTCTCCGCAGGGTGTCTGGACTCTCCCTTAGAGATAGGGTGAGAAGCTCAGTCATCCGGGAGGGACTCGGAGTAGAGCCGCTGCTTCTCCACATCGAGAGGAGCCAGTTGAGGTGGCTCGGGCATCTGGTTAGGATGCCTCCTGGACGCCTCCCTGGTGAGGTGTTCCGGGCATGTCCCACCGGGAGGAGACCCAGAGGAAGACCCAGGACACGCTGGAGGGACTATGTTTCTCGGCTGGCCTGGGAACGCCTTGGGATTCCCCCAGAGGAGCTGCTCCAAGTGGCTGGGGAGAGGGAAGTCTGGGCCTCCCTACTTAGGCTGCTACCCCCGCGACCCGACCCCGGATAAGCGGAAGAAAATGGATGGATGGATGGATGGATGGACAGATAAAAAATAAAAATTATGATAAACTACACAAACCTGCAACTGACTCTCTCACAGAGATAACTTTGTAAGTTTGGCAAAGAAAATTAAAATTACACTAAGACATGTATTTGCTATAATCTGTGATATAAATATATATTTATCTTTTAGTGTTAATATTGTTAAATTATAAGAACTAAAGCAGCAGATATACTGTAGACTATTGCACCATGTGACACACTCATGTGACACACTCAAAAAGGCTGAGTGAGCTTGCTGCGTCACTTTCTCCTTTGAGGATCAGAAGTTTAGTCATGTGTGCAAGTTGCACATGTCTGTATGATGACGCTGCTCAGAAGACATTAACATTTACCATAAAGTTAGATTTGATTTTTTTTTTCATCCCAAGGATGTCGGGGGCATGGCGCTGGAGGAAGTTGTGGGGATAATCGTGTATCAGTTCTGGTATCTCCCCCAGCTGCCATGAATTGGTCGCCTGCAGAAACATGTTTCATACGTAGACAGGTCAGGGTAGTATGGTGTACTCTTTGGAAAATAATACAGGAAACACTGATTGGTGCTCTCCCCTGGAGTGTAAGTTGGGAACACCATACACACCCACGGTGTATCAGACAGTGCAACCCGCCCTGCTCTACTCTGATTGGGTCTGGTTCTTTATTTGTTGAAAGAAGCATCAGTTTAATCCTGCATCATTAGATTGGATGGCTTTACCACAACAACAAAAGACCACCCTTCATTTTTACCAACGATGGAACTCCATCATGGCGATGGAGAACTTTAATCCATGTCTATTTCACTTGGTTGTTGAGCAGACAACCTTGAGGTAAAATTTGGTTGTCCAAGACAAAAACTAGTAGTCTAGGACAACTGGAAATCACTTATGTCGACCCCTGAACACAATCCTACAAATGTGTAACGCACTTTGTACTGAACCAAGTCTACCTCTCCACAGTGACTGACGGTGGCAGCATCATGATGTGGGGATGTTTTGCATCAGAAAGCATTTGGTCTTTTAGAGATTTGAGACTGGGCTGGAGGTTCACCTTCTGTTGGATAAAACTATCCACTATTCATTTAGTTACTCAAAGAAGCCACACTTCAGGACACAATAAGTTATTTAGCTGGTTTTTACTTGCAAGGGCAGACATTCACAAGCTTACACAGATGCCTCAATGGTGCCCGGTCATGAGAAACTTCACCGGGCAGTGTGAGAATTTGTTTATATTCATGCTCATCAGCCCTCACAGATGGTCACTGCCAGTGACGGCTGGTGATGATATTTTTAGGGTGGGCTAATTTACACACACACACACACACACACCCACCCACACACACACACACACACACACACACACACACAAACTTTTGCCAACAACAGAAATCACTGATTTCAAAAGCAGAGGCGGTCCTAGCCTATTTGGCGCCCTGGGCGAGCAACCCCAGCGCCCCCCCCCCAGTGGGGTTCCTCTCTCAGAAAATTTTGAATTAAATAGATGCCCTTTCCTGCATTTTGGTGATTCTGGTGTATTTTAATGGGTTGTTCAACATCTAGTTTTATCTATATATAAACTATTCGATAAGTATTTTAGAGTTAATGGCAGAACAAGAAGTAGCCTGAGACAAACATGTAGCATTAACACTGTATGAACATTATTCAAGAATTGTTTCTATAAGAACATTATCAAATATTTTATATGAACAGTAAGATACTAGCAATAATTTTAAGAGGGGGACAGTTGAACACGGAGGCCTCCACCTCTGTTTAATGATGGACGGTTTCTTTTCACAAAGATGGCCTCCTTCACTCCTCTCTCAAACCATCGTTTTTCTGTATCAAGGAGGAACAATGACTGAGTTTGTCACAGCTCCTCAGACTGAAGAAGTCTTTTTGATACAAAGAAGAATCTGTCCAGAGGACTACATTTATTGAGCCTGCATCAGAACAATAATCTGTAAAGATTTAGCACATTTGATATGGAAAACACATTTTGACTTAACCAATTAATATGTTTTCAATGGTAAAATATGCAGGCTTATTTCATATTACTTTCATACTATTCCCTTTCATTGCTTTATGTATATATATTATCTTACTTTTAATGATAAAAATATAATGAGTCACTACTGTGGTTTAGAAAGTGTTTATATTGGAACTAATGTTTGTTCACAGTTAGAACAGCTCACCTGTCCCTTCATACTGACAGGAACAATCCCCTCATCACTCTGACACTAAATCACATTTTAAAAACTGTCATAACACAAATCTCCCCTTTTTACAAATACTTATAATCAATTCAGGCCAATTTCTCTAAAGGGTTGAATCATCTACATCTCATGGCACATATAGAGCAGCTCTTCACCAGACTCATATAATATTATTTAAATTATATAACAGTATGTCACAATGCCACACACCACAAAATTCATTGACTTCATAATTAACTTGAACGGTGGTTTGCAGCAGACTTCAACATCATGCCTCACCTGTACATTTACCTGCGTCTGTTTCCAGAGCTTTTCTCTTTTTAATCCTTCTCTTCTCACTCTGCACCGCACGTAGTGTCACCTCCGCGCACGTAAAAACGAAACTGAAAGTGGAAGAGGTGCACTCCAGCAGCTGCTGCGGTGATTAAACTGAGGACATGTGAATAAATGAAGGGCATGAACTTGTTGGTTCCCCTGTCCATTGTCGTGGCTGATATTTTGTTGGAATCTGGCAGAAATGATAATATTTTCCATTGAAACTGCTGCGCGAGGCGTTTCTGGGCGGAGCTTGGTAAGGTCCATTGTACGTCCACCCTAACTGGCTTATTTCTGTGGCACTGGGCTGATCCTGGGCTGATCAGAATTAGCCCCAATGAGCCGCAAACTGAAGGGGCGTGGCGAGACGCATGTCAATCATTCTGAACCACAGAGACATTGAATTAAAATGGGCTGTGAAAAATTAGCCCTGCAGAACGACGCTGGGATCTTCCCAGATGGTTTAGCACCAGTTTTTGTTGTAAATTTCACTAAATAAGACACATTATTTTTAAATTCTGTTTATTTTTAAGTTGTTATTTATAAATTGTTTATAATTATATAATTATATTATAATTATATAATGTTTAACCTTTTTATTGTGAATACCAGGTAGGGCTTAGCCCCACTAGCCCACTTATACGAGCCGTCACTGGTCACTGATGACCTCGGCCTCCCACTTGTACATGCAGGATCAAATCAGCTCCTCTCTGAGAGAGAGAAAATGACTTTCTGAACTCACACACATGGTTCAACGTCAATTTAACATTAGTTAGTGATAAACATCCTTAACATTGACCAAAATTCCCCTGACACCTTCCAGCAGGACAATGACCCTAAACACACAACTGAAACGACCATCCACATGTTAAGTACAACCAGTTAAAAGTCCTGGAATGGTCCAGTCTTAAGTCCAGACCTCTGGTTTGACTTAAAGCTTGTTGGACACAAGCAGCAGCCATCCAGCCTGAAGGAGCTGCAGCAGTTTGGTCATGAAGAATGGAGTTTAGATGGACCAAGATCATGAAGACAAACTTAAAGACTTGTTCCTTTATTTTCTTCTAAAAGTGTCTCCACAAAATACAAGATTATCTGGATTTTATTTACGGTATTCTTGTTTTTTGGTTCACAATTTAAAAAAATACAATTTCAAAGTGGTAGTTTTTTATGCAAACCCTTTCAAATTGTATTTCAGTGCAGCTCACTGTTTTTGTACCTAAAACCCAGCAAAAGTTTAACTGAGGTAGAAGGATAAAGAAATCAGCATCAATTATATAAGCCCCAACACTAAAAAAAAAGCTGGTGCTCCAGCCTTACCTTCTTCACAGAGACCCAATGCCTCATATGTGATAAGCTCATTGGCTGAGAAGCAGTCGTGCAGCTCAATAACATCAACATCACTGGGCTTCAGACCTGCAGCCTCAAAGCACCTTTTAGCTGCCAGCCGAGTCATGTCGTATCCCACCTGGACAGAAACAGGTTCTGAATCACGGCTGTTCAGCACACAATGTTAAAATTAAAAATATGATGCTATAATCATTTAAAAGGAGAGCATTTCATATATTTTACCATCTTAATGCAGCTGTTTTCATTAAATGTGGACGCAAGGTCAGTCACCATCTCTTGAGCCACAATTTCCACTGCCTGGTTTTCAAGACGGTGCTTCCTAACAAAGGCCTCACTGGCCAAAACTGCTGCTCCAGCACCATCTGAGGTTGGGCTTATGTGAAAAGAACATGGATCAAGCAGGGAACATAAACACTTATTAGTCTCTACCTAACAGTTTTAATCACATTTTGATTTTACAAACAAACCAGTGGCTGTTAATGTGTGAAATTCCTACCAGCACTGCAGCAGAGTAAGAAAGTCAAACACTTTCCTGGAGTTCATCACCTGCTCCAAGCTATACTCATCCTGGAACTGGGAATATCTGCAGGGATATGGACAGATGTGGTCTGAGGCAAAACAGTCAGCATGCTGCAAACAGCTCAGACTGATCAGATTAAAAACCACATGAGCGCAGCTCATTTCGTAGGATCATTGAGTCTTACGGGTTATTCATGGAATGCTTGTGGTTCTTCCAAGCAATCTTGGCAAAGTGTTCTGGTTTGGTGCCTGAAAAAAAAAAAAAAGTAAAGACATGCAAGATTAACATTTTCATAAAAACATATGTTTGTGTTTAAAAACCAGTGTAAATGTCAGAAAATATATGTATTGTACGAAACTCTTGAGACAACTGTCATATTGAAAATTATGGCTTTAGAAATAATGAGTCGTACCTGGTTGTATTTGTAGGTCATCTTAATCAGAATTCCTCCAGTTTTAAATAATTTTCATTATTTTTTGTTTGTTTGTTTGTGCAAGAGACAGAATGACATCTCCAAATAAAAATGTACTATTATTATTATTATTAAATATTATATTGTTCAATTAAAAATATTCTTAAGACAAAACTGTCATGAAATGCAACAGGCAACAAGAATTCCTTTAAATAATGCTAGGTCTTTGATTTACCTTATTTATCAACATCATAGCTCTTTGAATTTAATTTAATTCATAATCAGTTCATTGATTGATACATTGGACATAGTGATGGATTACCATATTTCTCCATGTGCTCCCTGCCAGCGTTACCAAACATCTGAGGGGCTCCAGGTGCAGCTTCCAGCCCATAGCAGTTGATCATCACCTCCATGTGCTTGTCCATTGGGTTGACCCTATCCATGTACTGAAGATACATTAACAATTTAAAAGAACAAAAGTAAGAAGGTGTCATAACACTTAACTTAGTGCACCAGACTGCTCAAAACTAGGGGTTCACAGTTAGGGATGGGAATTGATAAGAATTTGGCAATTCCAATTCCTTTATCGATATAATTTATCGATTCAATTCCTTATCGATTCGGTTATCGATTCTCATTGGGTTAGGCAATAAAATATAGTAAACCATTTGTGTGCAAAAAGTATTTAATGCTCTTTCACCAGAACAAAAATAGAACTTGTATGAAAAAATAATTCCTAATTAACATTACCACATCAACAAAAAACATAACCGCTCTTTTAAATTTTGGCAAACAATTTTTGTGCAGAAAAATTAACATGTTGGCTTAAAGTTGGACTTCTCCATCCACTCTCTGAGCTATGGAGATGGGGGGGCTGCTGCTGCACAGACAGAAGCTTGCTGTTCTCTTCCTCAAAAAGTTCTTCTAGGGCTGTCTTTTTTTGCTTCTTTATGGGAGGCGTCTGAAATTATTAGGTATGATACCTCACATCCTACACGTAAAATGTGATGAAGATCAGATGTTTCACTCTGATTGGAATTCAAACCCAAAACATTTTAACAGTTTTTAGCATGACTTTACTTAGACTATTAACAATGAACTTATCACCTCATTTATGTAACTTACTCATGTGATGAACTTATTACGAGCAAAAGACAGGACAGTGGGACTAAATAAAGAGTGGATCTGATTAGCATAGCTTCATGGTTGCTAACAGCTGCGCTAAATAAACAAGCACCGCTCCACTCGCTGTTTACTTAGCTTCTTGGGGGTGGACAAAGTGTAAAATTTTTCAGTCATATCATTTATCAGTGGTTGCCTACCCCTTTGAATATCGATATCGGTGATAGACAAAATGTCCATATCGGTTGGGCTCTACAAACATCAAAATATTATTATTATTGCTATATCAGAGTGTGCAATATCATTGCTGCAAAGAATTGCAGCAGTATATAGCCAATATATTTGAAAATCAAACAAATCCATACTACCGGTATCTTAAATTACCCAAGCAGGTTGATAGGAGTGTTGCTGAAATGTTAAAGTTAAATGCTAAACCAACACTACAGTACGGTAATCACTATACTGCAAGAGAAAAATGTGAATTTATCACAAGTGGTATCATCTTCCTAGTTTTTAATATTGCAACAGCTGTACATTTTCCTAATATTGTGCGGTACTATATAAAACACTCCCACTAAAAAAAGTTAACTACCATTAAAAATCTACCAAGAAAATAATGGTGTAAGAAGTTTTTAAACACCGAAGGAACACTACTGTGTCTCGTCAGTGAGTCAGTTTAGGAGGATGTGTGTTGACTCCAACTGAATCTTTTCAACAAGAATAACCAGAGACATGAAAAACTGCAGGTGATAAACAGAACAACAAAACCTGTCTGATAAAATGCCAACATACTGCTTTAAATCCAGTAAAGCTCAATGAAGAATACCTTGGAGGACAAAGAGCCCCTCTCCATCTTTTCAAAACCAAGTGCGAGCACACAATCAGCCAGACCTGCCAAACAACGAGAGACGTGCACAGAGAGTGATCTTATACACTGTTTTCATTCATCATTCATGAAAATTTATTCTGCTGGTCACATCAGACTTTATTAATACGATTCAAAAAAGTTCAAGACAAAACAACTGGACTTCATTTGTAACAGAAGATGTTTCGCTTCTCATCCGAGAAGTTTTCTCAATTCAAAGAGCAGGAAGTGTGGGGTTTGAGTTTTAGGGGCCGTTTACACGGCGCGTATTTTGAGTGAAACCGCTCCTTTCTCTCTGCGGTTCTGCTCATCATTTACCGGTACACGAGACTGCAGTAGCCGCCCTCTTTGAATCCGATGGTTTCTGAACTCACCTCTCACAGTGTAAGTTTTTTGCTCACCCCCCGCTGATAACGTACACATCTCCCGCTGAGCTTTTGTTTGTCCTACATGCGCGCAGCACGCACGCGCGGACAGACGGCATTTCTAACAATGGCGGTGGACTGGACACGCACCACTTTCTGAACTACAGCTGATGGAATATATTTTGAGTCTCATATTTAATTAATCTACACCTGAATTACCTGCATCTGTGTTGGAAGAGACACAGCTGGATCCAGTTCTTATGTCGCTGTTTATTGAAGGAGGCAGGCAGATATTACACACGTCAAGTTGCACTATAACATACTAAATGTGCTATATAATAACAGCTTAACAATAATAAACAGTATTTATGTTAGCGTGGGAGATATGTAAATTTATCTGAGCTAAATGAAGCTATCTGGACTTGTTACGGCATTTAAACAATGCCTAACTAGCTGCATGTTGAAAATGAAGACACCAGGTTTATTTTTTTATTTATTCAACACCACAAACTGTATGTCACAAACACTGAGCATTAAATTGAACACTTTTAAAAACACGTTAACCGAACTTTAATGAACTGGACTCTGCTGTTTTCATTCTGGTGGATAGTTAATAATAATAATAATAATTAATTCAATTTATAACGCACTTTTCATTAGTGAAAATCTCAAAGTGCTACACATATATTGAATGCTACACACATTCATAAACCGGTGGCGGCAGACTACCATGCAAGGTGCTTTCCAGTCCTACCGGGAGCAACTCAGGGTTAAGTATCTTGCCCAAGGACACAACGACACATGGTGCGGGTCCCGGGAGTCGAACCGCCAACTTTCCGATCGGGAGACGACTGCCATTACCACTACACCACGGCCGCCCCCTAGTTGACTCCCATCCGAACCGGTCCGTTTGTTGGAACAACAGCTTATCGACCTCGCAGGAAAAAAATAAAAATAAAACCTCAGTTAGTTGTTCTGTGATTGAAGTAAACACAAGGAAACATTATTAAGAACATTGTTTACTTGCTGTAAATCAGCTGATTTACACGGACTAAAGTCCGACATCGTCACTCGGTTCTGGTCCGCTCAGCAACTGGTGTGAAGCTTGTTAGATGAAGCGAGTCCCGCTTGGTGTCAAATCTGTCAACTCTTATCCAAATTCCAGCTTTAACTCGTTAACTTGTTGACAACAACTTGTTGTTAGCTCGACACTCACGCCCACCACTCTTTTAGGTGCAGAGGTTGTTTTAAGGGTAGACGTGGAAATGCTACTTGAAGAGGCAGCTGTGAGTATTTACGTCATTATTTCCAGTTTACATATACAAGTTTTATTTGTTCAAAGTAGTCATATTTGGTCATAACTTTATTAGTAAGCCTGAGAGTTACTGGATTGTTTTGTTTTGTTTTGTTTTATGAAAGGCAAAGCTCTCAATTTACCGATCGATCTACGTTCCCACCCTCATCTATGGTCATGAGCTTTGGGTTGTGACCGAAAGAACGAGATCTCGGATACAAGCGGCTGAAATGAGTTTTCTCCGCAGGGTGTCTGGACTCTCCCTTAGAGATAGGGTGAGAAGCTCAGTCATCCGGGAGGGACTCGGAGTAGAGCCGCTGCTTCTCCACATCGAGAGGAGCCAGTTGAGGTGGCTCGGGCATCTGGTTAGGATGCCTCCTGGACGCCTCCCTGGTGAGGTGTTCCGGGCATGTCCCACCGGGAGGAGACCCAGAGGAAGACCCAGGACACGCTGGAGGGACTATGTTTCTCGGCTGGCCTGGGAACGCCTTGGGATTCCCCCAGAGGAGCTGCTCCAAGTGGCTGGGGAGAGGGAAGTCTGGGCCTCCCTACTTAGGCTGCTACCCCCGCAACCCGACCCCGGATAAGCGGACGAAAATGGATGGATGGAATGGATGTTTTATGAATGTCCAGAGGACCAGACGTAACTCTTTTGGATTTTTCTACCTGGATTATAGAGCATGCATCAGGATATCCTAGAAAACAGTTACCAGATCCCACCCTGTCAAAATAAGAGTTCCTGGATCCTGTTCCGGCAGGATCTGGCTCAAATTAAGCACTGAATGAGAGGGCAATCGGCATATGTATCTAGCTTGGATCAGCTTTATAACTCGAACCCCACACTCTCTGCTCTTTGAATTGAAAAAGCTCATCAGATGAGAAGCAAAACATATTCCGTTACAAATAAAGTCCAGTTGTTTTGGTCTTGAACTTTTTTAATTTACCCTGTCCTGGATGACTTAGAATCGTCACCAGCTTATTAACAGATTAACTTCTTTCAGCACCCTTTTCATAAAATGTTTTATTTTTTTCTTTTTGATGAATTATTTTGTCTCTTTTAAATGAATGAATAAATTAATAAACAGATTATTTTAAACTTTACATTTTAAATAGCTACAAGCAGAGCCATAGAGAGAGAGAGTTGTGACACTCTTTGAACTCGCCGACAGGCGGTCACGTGGTTCATCATGTAGCTCTCAATTGTTCCAAACAGCTCGTCGCTGTCAGTCAATTTGAGCAGCTACTGGCGCAACATGACACAAAAAAACGACTTTTCTTACTTTGTCCAGCGTTTTTCAGTAATTATTGAGCAGTAACAAACTGACATTCCTTCTACCATTCTCCTCTTCATTTCTTATCCTGCAGCTCCACCTAGTGGCGTGAGCACTACACTATGCATTTTTTCTTAAGCATTTTTAGACGTTTTAAACGCTTCACAAGGGCAAAAGAAAATTGTATTTTCATCAACTTACCGGAGAAAACACGTCTGAAACATCAACAATGAACTACGTTTGATGCTAGCAGCGCTGCTGTTTGGAACAGTTTGGTGGAACGAATCGCCCCATAGATATCTTATGAATCGCCCCCTCCATGACCCACGTGACTTCCGCATTCCATTCTTACAATGTGAGTCTATGGAAGTGTCGGAACTCTCTCTCACTCTATGGCTCTGGCTACAAGGTGCTGCTAGACCCACCTCCCTGGATCAGCTGACGGCCCATGAACAGAGCAGTGGAGCCTGTGGAGCAGTTGTTGTTCACGTTGACAATGGGGATGCCAGTCAGACCCAAACTGTGGTAAATGGCTCTCTGCCCACACGTCGAGTCCCCTGAAACAAGTGGAAAACAAGCTGTAATCGATCAATTATTTTACTTAATCTACTCAGAAAATAAAACTACAATATGCACATGGGCATTTTTATAAGCTTCCTTGAAAAGTTACACGTTGGGACTGGTCACTGTAAAATATCGTATTCATTGAATGTGATTATGACACAAAGCATAAAATTTAAGTGCAAGTCTCACCGTAGACATATCCCACACAGGCTTGTTGAATAGCTGAATATGGAATCCCTGCATCGGCAAGAGCTTTTTCACCTAAATATGGTCAGACAGTGAAGAAACATTGGATTTTTTTTTTAATTAGTTTAATCAAACACATACAATACTGATCAAACATCTTAGATCGTTCATGTATTTTGCTAACAAAACTGAAAACAGGTGCATTTATTTATTTATAAAATGTGTTCATTTTTAAAATACAATATAAAACAATTCCATAAACGATAACATACAAAATGTAAAAATGAAAGGTAGCAGAAAGAAGAAAAAATCTTATTACATCTGCCCCTTTTTTCAAACATTTAGTTCAAACAAAATTAATCTTCAAGTGACAGAACAAAATGAATATCACTTTCTATTTTTCTAACTCTAATACAATACACATTAAACTACTTCATATATATTTTTTGACAATTCAGTTTTGATCATTTTCTTAAATGTACACATTGACTTGGCATTTTTAACTTCATTCTCCAAACCATTCCACAATCCAATTCCCTGGATTGAGGTGGACCGACCCTTCAAACTACTGTAGTTCTGAGTTTTAGTTTTACAAACATCTCTGTTCCCTTAAGATTATAACAACTTTGTCTTTTAACAAAATGTATTTGGATATTTAAAGGTAATGCGTTATTCTGAGCCCTATACATAACTGATGAAATATTGTAATCTACCAAATCATGGAACTTCACTAACTTCTGTTGATAAAATAATGTGCTTGATGGATGACAGTAATGTTTTCTAGTGCTAATTCTTAGTTATTTTCAGTAAAACAAAAATAGGCTTTGTAATACTGTAGTTTTACACGCTTTCCCCAAAACATCAATACAATAGATTAAGTGTGGAACAATGATTGTGTTATACAACAAATACAGAGCTTTATAATTTAATAAGTCCATGACTTTGTACAGTACTAAAATAGATTTAGCTATTTTTTATTCTTACAGAATTCATGTGTTGTTTCCATGTCAGTTTGTCATCAATTATAACACCAAAAAACTTCACCTCACTCACTCTACAAATCTCAACACCATCAATTTTAAATGGAACATCAACAGTTTTCTTTTTATTACTGAATATCATGTACTGTAATTAGTTTTATCTAGATGTAATGATAATTTATTAAGTTTAAACCAAGTTTGTATTTTGACAAATTCTGTTTTCATCAACTCCAGCATCTGTTCTATATCTTTACCCAAACAAAAAAATGTGGTATTGTATCATCTGCAAAAAGGACACATTTAAGGAGTCCTGACACATTTACTAAGTCATTCACAAATAGCTTTGGTCCAAGTACAGAGCCTTGAGGAACTCCACATGTGATATTGCAGAGGTCAGATTTTACACCATTTATTTGTACAAATTGTGTCCTATCTTTCAAATAGCTAGATACCCACTGTAATGCTGGTCCTCTAATACCATATTTGTTCATTTTTTTATCAGAACATATAAAAATAAGAAATAAAAACTCAATAAACCTACATTGTATCACCACTCATAAGGACTACATTTCCCAGAAGCCAACAGTGCTGTTGAAGTTCCCTTCTGCTGAAATACGTAGAGGGAAAGTTTTGGTCTGATTGGAAAAAGTTTAGTCCTTTACGGTGACTTCGGTGCCCAGCAGATGCAGAAAGCCGCACAGAACCCACCGGGAACTGGACCAGAACTGGACCGTCAGACCCACTGGCGAACCTGAGAGCTGGTAGCCAGCCCACGAGGACTTCCGAGCAGGGGACGCGCCACCATAGGTCCTCCGTAATAAACGAGGGACTACAGTATAAAAATCTACTGAAATTCTGGTTTTTGGTTTTGTTGTCCCAACCCAGGATTTTCATCCCCCCACCCCACATGGCCACCCCATTACAACAATCTGAAGGCGCCACTGGGTCTCACTCTGCCTCTTAGAACAACCAGTTCCATCAAACAACCAGAATGTTTAGCAGATTTGTTCCTCAACAATAATGCTGTTGAATCTCAAAGCTGGACCAGATAAACCTCAGCTCATTTTATTATATATTATATTTACAGGTACATTCTGTGTTTTCAACTGTGTATTTTACCACAGACCATGATAGAGGCCCCACAGTGCACGTCTTCCTTCACACATAAACAACATTTTCCCATTTTAACATATCCAAAATAAAGCAGTAAAAACAGTGTGTAAAACGAGCACCTGCTTCTTTGGCCATTTCAGGATAGTCATAGTTGTCTCTGGCTCCAGGTTTGTCAAACTGCAACAAAACACAGACAAGTCAAACTAATTAGTGCTGGTAAAAAAAAAAAAAAAGTGGTTTTCTATTTTAAGTTAAAATAATTCATATGATTAAGACTGGGCAGCACGGTGGCTCAGTTGATAGAGCTGCCGCCTCTGAGCGAGCAGATCGCCAGTTCAAATCCTGGTCCGGGTGTCTTTCTGGGTGGAGTTTGCATGTTCTCTCCATGATGTGTGGGTTTTCTCCAGGGTACTCCGGTTTCCTCCCACAGACCAAAAACATGCATGTTAGACTGATTGATATCTCTGAATTGTCCCTAGGTGTGAGTGAGAGAGTGAATGTTTGTTGTCTCTATATGTGTCCCTGTGATGGACTGGAGACCAGTCCAGGGTTCACCCCGCCTCTCGTACTGTGATGGCTGGACATGGGCACCAGTGACCCCCGTGACCCAACATGGAAGAAACGAGTAAACATAATGGATGGATGATGAAGACAATCATTATAAAGTCTGAAGTTACAGTGTCACGTCTCTTTAACTCCTAAATTAGAACCTTCATTCTTAACAACTTTGTCTTTATGTTTGGCTCCATCTCCTTCTAAAAACATTTCTTTCTGTGAGTCTGGTGGACAGCTACATCACACCAGCTGTGAACTGTAGCCCAAATCTGTTCTTGCATCTTAAAATTTAAAGCACAGTAATAAACCAACACCACTCAGGGTTTAATGAGGCTTCATTTAAGCAATTTATAACCAACGACTGGCTGTTGTTTCACACCAGAGGTCCTGTCTGTGGAGCTTTACAGCTCAGTTTAATGTTGACTTGAGAAAAGAATGTGTGTGTTCAAACTGTTCGTATTATCATTGTATTTTCAGGACATCTGTGTTGACAACTGGCATTCAATTATGACCCCAAAACTTGTCCTGACGTATGATAAGTGATCAGACCTGTTAGCTTTGTGGGTTTTTGTTTGTTTGTTTGTTTATTTTATTTCATTGTTTCCATTTATGGTACCCCTTATTTATACAGGTTAGTCTCAAAGACCTGTTTAGGGAGCAGATGGTGAGGGTTAAGGGCCTTGCTCAGGGGCCCAGAGTGGGGCAAATGAGGGTGGAGGCAGGTGTGGGTGTTTCACCTTTTCCACCCTCATTTAGATGTTGACGGTACCAGGAGTTGAACCTGCAACTTTCAGATCACAGGCCCATCCTCTAACCTCTGCAGCACCACTCCCCAGCATTTGTCAACCTAATTTTTTTAGCATATAATATTAGAGTAGTGGGTTGTAGATACTTATAATGCAGTGATAAACAATATTATATGCTAAAGAAAGAGGTTTACAAATGCTTATTGTCCTCATAAGGTAGTAACTTAGTCTGAAACGTTTAATATGTTCCTGTTTTTAGTTTTCTACATTTGCCTTATAATCTATCTGTTTTGCTACTTTGACATCTTATTTTAACTTTTTTTTTTATCTGTATGCCTCTCTTATGACTGTCTATTGTTGTAGCTGTTATCATTCTTTGTTGAAACCAGGTCTCTCTTGTAAACAAATCCTCGAGACTCAATGGGATTTACCTGCCTAAATAAAGGTTGAATGAAAGTGAACAAATTTGGCTCACTATTTGGTAAGAAACTGGTCAGTTATGTCTCTTTCTCATCCTAAATTAATACATAATAAGTTATTAATGATTTATAAAGTGTCTATAGAGGAATCAACCATAAACTATTTATTAGCATAGGAGCCTAAAGTGGTACCAAGATTTTCAACTAGTTTTGTGGTTTGTTCAACATGATTTGTTAATTGACAGGTTAATGTGTGCAAATCCCACTGAAAATGTTATTAATATTTTCCAAGTGTTTAAAATGTAATTTGTTTACATGTTTTATTTAGGAATGTTATGTTAAACTGTGGGAGGCAGTGCCTAGGTCAGGTTCGCCTTCTGGTCCAGAGAAAGTGCATTCTCTTATTTCGCATATACGATACATGTGTACAGTATTCAGCACAAACAATATTCTGAATGAATATGGGACTAATTTAATGCAACAGTGTGATATTTCGTCATTTCTTAACTGGCAACCATGTCCTTGATACCTTGAACCTTGATAGTCAGATGAACTTTTTGGACTCTGATCTTCAGATGTTGCCACAATCAGCATGATATAATCGGAAAAGTATTGCTACTTAACACTCTAAAAGTGTTTTAAATAGCTTTAAATGGTTAATTAAAAAACATATTACTACGATTTTAATTGAGCTTTGTGTGTGTGTAAAATGTGAACAGTCTGTATAGAGCTTTGGAGCAGACGTCACTGTGTGGGCGGGTGTCGGGGGCGTTTCTGGGCGTTCCGGTCTCGGCCGCCATTTTTGTTGTCTTTAGAAAAAAAAAAGAAATTCAGGAGATTTTCCATTGTTTTCGCGCTGTATCTTCCGTCACGATTCTGAAAAGCAGGCAAAATAAAGTGGACTGTATCCTAATAAGCTTCTCCCAGGTGAGGAAAAAAAACTACATGGAAAAAATCGGTATAATTGTAAATGTTGCCCGTTTGAAATAAATAAATAAATGGAGCAGAGACCCGGAGTAATACTTGCCTCCACTGACATTCCCAGTCATTTTAGCAAACCTGGTCTGTGTCAGTGTTTACACCACAAATAATTTTTATAATTACAATTCACTGGGAGAGCTGGTCCAATCTATGAATAGCTGGGTAGATGATTTGGACATTTTTAAAGCCCCCAGATTGTAAATACATTGAAGGTACGTTGTTGGCTCATTAATTTTACATAAATTATACATGTCTTTCATAATCAATCAACCTTCTGTATGCTATTAGTATTAAAACTTGTGAACACTTAATTTTTTATAGGATTTTAACTGATTTACAAAGCTCCAAGTATAAAATTACCTTATTTTTAATGACTTGAGTTAGTCTAATGACATGTAGACAAATCTTGATTAGATTACTTTATATATAATAAGTATTAAGATGCATATATATTATAGACAAATGTTTCTGTCTTTTCATTCACCATTTTAATTGTGTGTTCACAGGTTCTGCTCTCTGAGTCATGATGAGGGTGATGCATTAAAATGCAGCTAGCAGTACAAAATCCAACTCCTGAACATGGAGCATCTCCTGATGGACTCATGTGATCGCTGCTGCCTGGAGAAAGTTCCCTCACAAATATAAGACATGCAGCATCCAGCAGCTGGAGGCAGGAGATGAAGTTCACCTGAAGAAGCATCGTCCACACTGCACAGGTGCACAATCAAACCACTGTGACCTTGTGTGGACCCAGACATGGCTGGACATCTACAGAAAGCATGAAGCTTCCTAAAGATGTTTCTCAGATTGTTCTCCAGCTTCAAGGGATACATAATTATGTAAATCATGCTGTATATTTGCACATTTTTGGGTAGCAATTTTTCTATAAAATGTATACACAATGTTCATCACGTTGTTACTAGAAATGTTTAATTACATCAAATGTTTACTTCAAAATGGATCTGTTTCATTTTGTTTATTTCTTACCTGAAATTCATTCATTCAACTTTTATTTGGACAGGTTAATCCCTGTTAATGAAATTTGTTAATACATCAAATGTTTACTACAAATGTGATCAATTTCATGATGTTTACATGTTAGTGCTGAAGTAAATATTTCATAAATGTTTACCATATTAATTTTTATTAAATGAGAAAAAACAACCACTTATTATTCAACTGTAAAAATATTTCAAAACAACGAGTCCAGCAAATATAATTTTTTTTCTCCAGTCTACATTTTACATACAGCACATACACAATCTGAAGAAGTGTCTCCTCTTCACTTTCACATGTAAGCACCAGTATAGTTAACTGGTGTAGTTCTATGTAACATTTTATATTTGTTTCTCATGCAACCAGTGATACTTTCCACATGAATTCTAAGGTGTGCTCATGGTGTTTTCAAAAATCATTAGTATCAAGTGGAAATCTCCCTTTAGTGAATGATGGGATTTTAACTTCAGCACATCATTCATTTATACTGTACTTTTGTTGGCTGTAACTGGGACCCTGTGTACACAGTTTCATTCCACCTCACGTACAACATGTGATGTGAATGACAAGAACCTTGACTCTCACACAGTCTAATATCAAAGCTTTTGTCAGATAACAACGTCCTTCTGTTATGAGCTTGTCACCTCCATCCCTTGAAGAGAAAAAGACACAGGTATTAGACAGTTTTGTGTGACACATTAAAAATATGGCAAAACAAGGAAGTCCTATTTAATACTTTAAATTTACTTTTTCCAGCTGGTTTTTATTCAGCTCTGACCTGTTCTGTAACAGATGACTACTACCTTTCTGTTTGTGCATGAAGAAATTGTTTTATGTGGTACTACCTGAGCAACATGGACGGTGTACAGTATTTGCTGGTCCCTGCTTCTCCATCTGCAGCTTCACTGAGCTCTTCTGGAGTTTAATTCATTTCATATGAAGTTTTGCCTTGACAAGGATAGATCAGAACACAGGTCAGTATTAATACAGTAACAGTCACAACACACTAGAAACTTTAAACAGTTTATTTCACAATAACACAGCTGTCCACTCTGTCTAAAATCAGACTACGTTATATAAAAAATATAAACCCAACCTAAACTAGGCTGACCCACTTCTATGAACTAAACACCCGGAAAAAATCGTGCAAAAATTATGGCACAACTCCAACAAAACGAATTTATACACTCACCAGGATGTCTGGAACAAACTAGCAGTTATTTTGGGACATGGAGAAAGTTATATCAGGACGTTTCACAGCTGATATCAGGACATTCATCTCCTGTTTGTTAGGTCCGACACATGAGCTCCCTCGCGCTGCTTCCAGCAGGAAACAGAAACTGAAACTCCGTTTTCTATCTACTTTCAGGTCGTGTGACTGGACATTACATCCAATAACACAGCATGTTTAGACCATTGCAAAACTGTTACAACCTTCTTAGATTCTAACAAAAAAAACGAGAAACAGAGCTTCTTTTAGAGGGCTTTTAAAATGGCGATTTCAATCCCACAATGCTGTGCGCCATGGACCATCATGCTTTGCGCCGCGGACCGTGACGTCACGCTCCAAAGCTCTATAACACATATACTGTACTGCAAGGTGAAGTTATTCTGAACAGCGCCTCAGATAAAACTTTTGCGCGATGCAATGTGGAGTTAGCTAACAATGCTACAAACAACGAAACACCAGTCAGCAAAAGCTGCGATGAGTAGTATTACCTTTGTCATGCCCACCCCGATGACAAACACCTTGCTCTTCTGTAGAGGAGCCATTGTTGCTGGTGGTGTAGTGCCTGAAAACCACAAGATTTTGACAAGAGCTGCCTCACACAGCACCTTTACAAAGATTGTCTATTAGAAAGAAGATGTGTCACTTTGAAAGAAATGACCCACAGACATACTGACCAATGAAAAAATGACATCGCCTACTCACAAAGATCGTCTATAGAGACGCCTATGCATGCTCAATAATCCAGGTAGAAAAATCTAAAAAAGCTAAATCTGGTCCTCTGGACTAGCCTGACCCTCGCCTTCCTACACAGCTCCGCTCAATTCTAATTTCCCAAGCGAAGTGAAGGACAAGGGTCTGGTTTTAACCAGGCTACCTCTGGACATTAAAAAAAAGAAAAAAAAAAGAAACTATAACGTTTTGTCTTTCATCCGAAAGACTTCCTCAATCTGAGAGGCTGTATTCAGCTCAGTCTTATAAATAGCACCCTCTCATAGTGGATCAACCAGTTTGCTGCTGACAGCCAAAACCAGCTGTTCACACACGATCAAGGAGGACCATCAGCCTAACGATGGATCGTTAGCACCCTGATGGTTGTTTCACAGAGGGCTGAGTGGTACTAGCAATAACAGCATTGTAAGAGGGGGACAGTTGAACCCGGAGGCCTCCATCTCTGTTTATGATGGACGGTTTATTTTCACTATAAAGACGTTTTTATGACACTTGAGTTAAAACCGTAAACCGTAGGGGACAATAATGGACTTGAAATCAACTTGATTTTATAATTTATTACCAATTTCCACAAACACACAGATGTATGAGAAATCTGAACAAAACTGGATATACAATTAAACTGCATGATAGGAGCATGTTATATA
>JBBPBX010015190.1:0-11850 GCA_038048925.1 Garcialebias charrua | reverse complement strand
ATATATATATAAACGTTAAACGTTTAAAGATAGTTAGTTTTTAACATGGAATTACAAAATAAATGTACGTTTATGTCTCTAATCTGCTCATTGTTCAAAGAATAACTGCTTAAATTTTGAATTCAACAAAAACATGAGTGTGTATGCAAGTATAAATAAATATATTGATGGGATATCCTGATGCTTGCTCGATAATCCAAGTAGAAAAAAAAAGTTAAGTCATGTCCTCTGGACGGATTCTTCTTTGTTGAAATGTTTCTTCTTTTATCCAAAATACTTCTTCAGTCTGAGGAGCTGCAACAAACTCAGTCTTATAAGTAGCACCTTCTCCTAATGGATCAACCAGTTTGCAGCAGTTTGCAGGTGACAGACATAGTTGTCCACATGATAAAGGAGGACCATCGACTAGTCAGCCTCCAAATGGAGATGAGAGAATGTTTTGGACATGTTCTCATGAGGCACTGCAAGTCAGCGAGCTGCCTTAAGGCCAAGACAAGATAATGTTTCATGCACAAGGAAGATGTTCACAGTCATCTCAGCCATAGTTTAATAAAAAAGATTTATGCTGGTGAAGATTCTCAGTCGTCCAGGACATGATGAAATCAAAAAAGGGGTTTTTTGAATTGAAATTCAGAAATTCAGAATTGAAAAAGACTTCTGGGCAGAAGTCGAAACGTTTTCTGCAACAAATAAAGTCCAGTTGATCCTGTATTGAACGCCTTTTTTGAATAAAAAGATTCATACCCAAAATTATCTAACAGATCATGGCAGATGTTTAGCAACATGTTCTTGGAGTAGGTTTTACTGTATGTTGTTTTTTCAAAAAAAGAACAGAAGAAAAAGCTTAATAATAAAAACATAGAAATGTAATCACTATTACTGTGTTTTTCAATCATAGACAATGCTATTTTAGCATAAGATGTTATAACTTTGAAAATAATAAAACTATTTTGTTGTCTTAAATATGATTCATACAATAAAAAGTGTTCAGGGAAATGAACATAGACAACGAAAAATAATTTTACCCTTTGTGACTGCAAATGTCATCTGGACAATATGCCATGTGTGGACCTGAAGACATTGCAGCAGAAACTAAACCAGATCTTTTGCCTGTGATCACTCAGTTTTAGACAGTAGGAGGCAGCACAGGCTGATCTTCAAACTGCTCATTTCACCAGACTGTATTTGAAGAGACACATACTGTACAGTGTATTTTATGACTGTTTTAGACAAATTACTTGTTTCACCCAGCTCCTCCACAGAGGTCTACAGTATTTGACAAAACACTCTTTGTAAAATTAATCTTTCCTGTTGTAGTTTCAGCTTTAAAGTGTTTTTTTCTTCCCCAGATTGTAAAAGAATAATCACTTTTTGAGTGCCCTGAGCTGCATCCTGTAAAAACAAGAGATAAAATGACACCCAATGAATATAAAATCAACAGAACATGATTTCTCAAAAATGTGTTTGTTTCTGTTAAAAACACCTAAAATATGGACAAACAAAAGTAACGTTCACATTCAGGAACAACAAAGTATATCTGGACGAACCTTTAGTTTCAGGGCACAGATGATTTAATAATAATAATAATAATGAATTCAATTTAAAACGCGCTTTTCATTAGTGAAAATCTCAAAGCGCTACACACATTGAATGCTACACACATTCATACACTGGTAGCGGCAGACTACCATGCAAGGTGTTTTCCAGTTGGGAGCAACTCGGGGTTAAGTGTCTTGCCCAAGGACACAACGACACATGGTGTGGGGAACCGGGATTCGAACCGCCAACCTTCCGATCGGGGGACGACTGCCATTACCACTACGCCACGGCCGCCCCTTTAGAGATATTATTGTTAAAATGATAACAGTTCTAAATGTTTGTGTTTATTAGGCCCGAGCAACAAAGCGGTCCATGCCCCCTGACAACAGGAAGTGTCAAGATTTACGTGTAACGGTCCCAATCGGGACCCAAAGACCCCAATGATGAGTACAATAATTGGACAGAATGTTCCCTCGCCCGGACGCGGGTCACCGGGGCCTCACTCTGGAGCCAGGCCGGAGGTGGGGCACGTCGGCGAGCGCCTGGTGGCCGGGCTTTTACCCATGGAGCCCGGCCGGGCACAGCCCGAAGAGGAGACGTGGGTCCCCCTTCCCATGGGCTCACCACCTGTGGGAGGGGCCAAAGGGGTCGGGTGCAATGTGGGATGGGTGGTGGCCGAGGGCGGGGACCCTGGCGGTCTGATCCTCGGCTACAGAAGCTGGCCATTGGGACATGGAATGTCACCTCTCTGGTGGGGAAGGAGCCTGAGCTAGTGTGTGAGGTTGAGAGGTTCCGGCTAGAAATAGTCGGACTCACCTCAACGCATGGCTCTGGCTCTGGAACCAGTTTCCTTGAGAGGGGTTGGACACTCTTCCACTCTGGAGTTGCCCCTGGTGAGAGGCGCCGAGCAGGAGTGGGCATACTTGTTGCCCCCCATCTTGGTGCCTGTACGTTGGGGTTCACCCCGGTGAACGAGAGGGTAGCCTCCCTTCGCCTACGTGTGGGGGGACGGGCTCTGACTGTTGTTTGTGCCTATGCGCCAAACGGCAGCTCAGATTACCCACCCTTTTTGGAGTCCTTGGAGGGGGTATTGGAGAGTGCACCTCCTGGGGACTCCCTTGTTCTACTGGGGGACTTCAACGCTCACGTGGGCAATGACAGTGAGACCTGGAGGGGTGTGGTTGGGAGGAACGGCCCCCCTGATCTGAACCCGAGTGGTGTTCTGTTATTGGACTTCTGTGCTCGTCATGGATTATCCATAACGAACACCATGTTCAAGCATAAGGGTGTCCATATGTGCTCTTGGCACCAGGACACCCTAGGTCGCAGTTCGATGATCGACTTTGTTGTCGTCTCATCTGATCTGCGGCCGCATGTCTTGGACACTCGGGTGAAGAGAGGGGCGGAGCTGTCCACTGACCACTACCTGGTGGTGAGTTGGCTCCGATGGTGGGGGAGGATGCCGGTCAGACCTGGCAGACCCAAACGTATTGTGAGGGTCTGCTGGGAACGTCTGGCAGAGTCTCCCGTAAGACAGAGCTTTAACTCCCACCTCCGGGAGAGCTTTGAACACGTTCCGAGGGAGGCGGGGGACATTGAGTCCGAGTGGGCCATGTTCCGCGCCTCTATTGTCGAGGCAGCTTATCAGAGTTGTGGCCGCAAGGTTGTTGGTGCCTGTCGTGGTGGCAACCCTCGAACCCGGTGGTGGACACCGGTGGTGAGGGATGCTGTCAGGCTGAAGAAGGAGTCCTATTGGGCCTTTTTGGCCTGTGGGACCCCGGAAGCAGCTGATAGGTACCGGCAGTCCAAACGGCATGCGGCTCGGGTGGTTGCTGAGGCAAAAACTCGGGCGTGGGAGGAGTTCGGAGAGGCCATGGAGAATGACTTCCGTACGGCTTCGAGGCGATTCTGGTCCACCATCCGGCGTCTCGGGGGGGGAAGCGGTACGCGACCAACACCATTTATGGTGGGGATGGCGTGCTGTTGACCTCAACTCGGGATGTTGTGAGTCGGTGGGCAGAATACTTCGAAGACCTCCTCAATCCTACTGGCACGTCTTCCACTGAGGAAGCGGAGCCTGGGGACTTTGGGTCGGGCTCTCCAATCTCTGGTGCTGAGGTCACCGAGGTGGTTAAAAAGCTCTGCGGTGGCAGGGCTCCAGGGGTGGATGAGATTCGCCCTGAGTTCCTTAGGGCTCTGGATGTTGTGGGGTTGTGTTGGCTTACGCGACTCTGCAATATCGCGTGGACATCGGGGGCAGTTCCCTTGGATTGGCAGACTGGGGTGGTGGTTCCCCTATTCAAAAAGGGGGACCGTAGGGTGTGTTCCAACTATAGGGGGATCACACTCTTAAGCCTCCCTGGTAAGGTCTATTCAGGGGTTCTGGAGAGGAGGGTCCGTCGGATAGTCGAACCTCGGATTCAGGAGGAGCAGTGTGGTTTTCGTCCTGGTCGTGGAACACTGGACCAGCTCTACACCCTCAGCAGGGTCCTGGAGGGTGCGTGGGAGTTTGCCCAACCAGTTTACATGTGCTTTGTGGACTTGGAGAAGGCATTCGACCGCGTCCCTCGGGGGGTTCTGTGGGGGGTACTCCGGGAGTATGGGGTACCAGGCCCTTTGATACGGGCTGTTAGGTCCCTGTATGACCGGTGTCAGAGCTTGGTCCGCATTGCCGGCAGTAAGTCAGGCTCGTTTCCAGTGGGAGTTGGACTCCGCCAAGGTTGCCCTTTGTCACCGATTCTGTTCATAACTTTTATGGACAGAATTTCTAGGCGCAACCAAGGTGTTGAAGGGATCCGATTTGGTGGCCTTGGAATCACATCTCTGTTTTTTGCAGATGATATGGTCCTATTGGCTTCATCAGGTAGTGATCTACAGCTTTCATGGTCTTGAGCCGGAAAAGGGTAGCGTGCCCTCTCCAGGTTGGGGAGGAGGTCCTGCCCCAAGTATCTCGGGGTCTTGTTCATGAATCAGGGAAAACTGGAGCGTGAGATCGATAGGTGGATAGATGCAAAGTCCGCAGTGAAGCGGGTGCTGTACCGGTCTGTCGTGGTGAAGAGAGAGCTGAGTCAAAAGGCAAAGCTCTCAATTTACCGATCGATCTACGTTCCCACCCTCATCTATGGTCATGAGCTTTGGGTTGTGACCGAAAGAACGAGATCTCGGATACAAGCGGCTGAAATGAGTTTTCTCCGCAGGGTGTCTGGACTCTCCCTTAGAGATAGGGTGAGAAGCTCAGTCATCCGGGAGGGACTCAGAGTAGAGCCGCTGCTTCTCCACATCGAGAGGAGCCAGTTGAGGTGGCTCGGGCATCTGGTTAGGATGCCTCCTGGACGCCTCCCTGGTGAGGTGTTCCGGGCATGTCCCACCGGGAGGAGACCCAGAGGAAGACCCAGGACACGCTGGAGGGACTATGTTTCTTGGCTGGCCTGGGAATGCCTTGGGATTCCCCCAGAGGAGCTGCTCCAAGTGGCTGGGGAGAGGGAAGTCTGGGCCTCCCTACTTAGGCTGCTACCCCCGCGACCCGACCCCGGATAAGCGGAAGACAATGGATGGATGGATGGATGGATGGTCCCAATCGGACCCCTGTTACCTAATCAGCAGGACAGTGTGTCCAGTGACCCAAGACATGTTGGTGTAACTTGCTTTCCAACCCTTACTATTTCGGGTGGAACATGTGGGCGTGGAGACGTGGCAAAGTAAGACGTAACGCCGTCGCCATACGTTCGGTTCTAAAATTCACAGATTTGATCCGAGGAGTACCAAAATCAGTATGATTGATCATTGCCCACCCCTTGAACAGGAATCCACGATAATGGTCCAATAGCCTCCACAACGCCCCTAGAATATTAAAAAACTTAAGCCCCAAGCCATTATTTGACCGATTATTCTGAAACTCTGTGAACATCTGTATATTCTCAGGACCTACGAAAAAGTATCCTGGAGCCCTAGTCCAACAGCAACAGGAAGTCGGCCATTTTAGGTCAAAGGGTCATTTTTGGGAGTTTCTAATTGAAGATTTTAACGAACTCCTAGGGATTTTGAAGGATTGTCTTCAGACATGGTTAATATGCCCTGAACACATTGGAAAGTAAAAGTTATCAAAAGCTTGCATTTTCATTTATGTTAAAGGGGCGTGGCCAGGCCTCAAAGTTGCACTTCACACCATAAATTTCAAAACAATATAACTTTCACATTGAAAGACCAAAATGCACCAAACTTGGCATGAGTCATCCCTATTGGATGCCCGACGATACTTTGTATCATGTTGTAATGTAATTGAAGCCCTTCCCCCTCGGAACAGGAAGTCACTTTTTTAAACTTGGAATGCTCCCTCTCCGACACCCTTTAACTAATCAGGATGAATCTGTGTTAGAAGACATATAATAGGTTGGTCTGAATTGCTTTAAATTACAAACATTTTTCGCTGGAGAATTTGGGCGTGGTGGCATGACGATCTCAGATGTGATGCCGTCGCCATATGTTTGACTCTAAATTCCACAGATTTGAACCGAGGTGCAACTCAATCACTATAATAGATCATTATACACCACTTCAACAGGCATACATGATAAGTGGCCAATACCCTCCACAGTGCCCGCTATATTATTACTACAATTATACATTAACTGATACATCATCTGATCTGGACGAGATTTTTTACCATACCATACCATACCAATTTATTTATAGAGCACTTAAAACAGCAACAAGGCCAACCAAAGTGTTGTACAATAGAAACAAAAACAGTGGACAGGAAAACATAAAATAGAAATATTGATAGAAAATAGCAACAGAAACTAACTAAAATGGTCAACAATGTATAGTACAGGGAGGATCAAAGCAAATCCCACTGCATTAAAGGCAAGAGAATAGAAATGGGTTTTCAAGTGAGACTTAATGACTGTGAGTGTGGGAGCCTGCCTGACACTCAGTGGCAACTCATTCCACAGTCTTGGACCTGCAACTGAGAAAGCCCTGTCACCTCTGAGCTTACGACGAGTTTCTGGGACTGACAGAAGCATCTGGTCTGCTGACCTCAGAGAGTGCGGTGGGACATATGGCTGCAGAAGGTCAGTGAGATAGGGTGGAGTGGAACTGTTCAGAGATTTAAAAACATACATGAGTATTTTAAACTGGATCCGAAGGTGAATGGGTAGCCAGTGCAGGGAGGCCAAAACTGGTGTGATGTGCTCTCGATGGCCTGTACCAGTTAAAAATTTAGCTGCAGCATTTTGGACCAGCTGTAGACGTGCAATGGAGGACTGACTGATTCCAAACAGAAGTGAATTGCAGTAATCGAGCCTCGATGTTATGAAAGCATGGATTACTGTCTCAAGGTTCTTTCTGAATAGTATAGGCTTCAGCTTAGACAGCTGCCTCAGCTGAAAAAAAGCAGGATTTAACAATCCTGTTTATATGACTGTTAAGTTTCAGGGAAGGGTCCATTATCACCCCCAGATTAGTGACCCTTTGTTTCTCTAGCGGGGCTAGAGAGAGAAGGTCAATGTTGTGGATCCTGAATGAGCCATTGGGATGGAACAAGATGACTTCAGACTTTTCTCATTGAAAGTGAAACATAAGAAGTTTGAAGCCATCCAATCATGAATTTTGGCCAGGCAATCAAGAAGAGGTTGAATAAAGCGTGAGCCTCTGTGCCTCAGGGGTAAGTAAATTTGACAATCATTGGCATAGAAATGAAAGGCTATGTTGTGTTTGCAGAAAATAGCACCTAGTGGCAGCAAGTATAACGAAAAGAGAAGGGGACCGATGATGGACCCCTGCGGGACACGGTACGCCCCACTGAAGCGCTGAGATGCTGAACTGAAATTGTAGATATTGACACAAAAAGTTCTTCATCACTGAGCACTTCTACACACATTTACAGTATATTGTGGTTTAACATGTGACTCCAGTGTGCCCCCTACATTATTCAAACTGTTATAACTCAGTGATAGATCATCTGATCTGTTCCACATTTACTGTGCATCATCTGTCAGCACTTCTACATACATTAGTATTGTTGTTTAAAATTTCACCCCAGTGTGCCCCCTACATTATTCTAACACTTACAGATCAGTGATATATCATCCAATATGCACCACATTTATTGTATGTCATCAGTGAGCACTTCTACACACATTTCTATAGTTATTTCACTTTTGACTCCAGTGCACCCCCTACACACTTCAAACTGTTATATGTCAATGGTAGACCATCCGATCTGTTCCAGATCTATTGTGTGTCATCTGTGGTGTTACGACTCGTAGAGTCCGAAACATCTTCAGTGGACGTAGGACACAGAAAAAGGTTTAACACAAATTTTATTAAACTAAATAAGGCCTTCGGTCGCTGCCAAGGTAATCTCAGGCAGATTCCTCAGGTTTGGAGCCCACCGTCCTTCTTCTGGTGCCCCACGTCACAAACAAAAAAGAAACAAATTGACAACTAAAAGATGGATCAGGTGGACTGGCCAAACTTAAGATGATGCAGTCAGACCAGGCCAACCCTGTACAGGGCCATTGAAGTTGGTCCAAACTGCGGTCTACCTGTACAAAAACATCAGTTCTAAATATAAACAAAAGCGAAAACTGGACTACCAGGTCCACCTGATCATATAAAGTTGTAAAAATAATAAGGAGAAGAAAACACAACAGCTGTCCTACAGACAGACACAAACACCACAGTTTTACAAGCTCCAAACTAAACACACTTGAGCCTCATGGGGCTCAAGTACTCACCTCTCAGATAAACTAGAGGTCACACGAGCACTAACAGTGCTCCAATACGTAAACTCTAGGTTAAACCAGAGTCCTCACGAGCATACCTGTTCACTTCAACTCCCTCACAGGAGCTCAAACACTGTGGCCAGGGTGGGCGGAAATACACACCTGGACACATACACAATAACACAGCACAGTGGCTGCTACAAAACTTGGTTACCTTCTGGCTCTCAAGTCGTTCCAACTCAGCTTGCTTCCAGCAAACCTCTACTTCATTCATCAGACTTCCGCTTCAACACGAGCAGCTGCACCTGCTCCAACACACACAACTCTAGTTTGCACCAGAGCTCCCACATGAGCAATCCTTGCTCAACACATGTGCTGTTAGACAGCACCAGAACTCCAGAGCCTTAGCTCAAACATAACTCCCTTCTGGAGTGCTCACCACACGGCTAGGGTGGACGGAGAACACCCCTGGTCCCAACAATCTGTTTTTACAGACTCCTCTTCCTTCACCAGAAGCTTTGCTTCCCTTCACCAAACCTCCGCGCTCTTCAGACCTCAGCCTAAAGCTTTTATAGGCAGGAGCAGCAGGTGATGCAGTAGTACTGCCTAATCAAGCCTTATTAAGACAAGCTGAGTAAAAAAAGGTGCTTCTCAGCAGACTGCAGGAATTACAGCAGGCTGCAGCAAACATAAGCACAACATGGTTATTTAAAAACACTCACCCTCTCAGGGTACATAACATGTGGGCACTTCTAAACATATTGATATGGTCATATACCTAAAAAATCTAAGTCTGGTCCTCTGGACATTCAAAAAACAAAACAAAGCAAAAAAATTGCAGGAACATTTCGTCTTTCGTCCAAAAGACTTCCTCAGTCTGACTAACTGACTGACTCAGTCTGACTGAGGAAGACTCGGACGAAAGACGAAATGTTTCTACAATTTTTTTGCTTTATTTTCTAAAAAAGCTAAGTCTGGTCCTCTGGACATTCAAAAAACAAAACAAAACAAAGAAAAAAAATTGTAGAAACGTTTCGTCTTTCGTCCGAAAGACTTCCTTAGTCTGAGGTGCTGTGTTCAGCTCAGTCTTATAAATAGCACCCTCTCACAGTGTTATTTATAAGACTGAGTTGAACATAGCACCTCAGACTGAGGAAGTCTTTCGGACGAAAGACGAAACGTTTCTACAAGTTTTTTGCTTTGTTTTGTTTTGTTTTTTGAATGTCCAGAGGACCAGACTTAGCTTTTTTAGATTTTTCTACATGGATTATTGAGCATGCATCAGGGTATGGTCATATGGACCTGGATTATTGTAACTCTCTTCTGATCGGAGTAAATAAGGCCTCGCTCTCACGGTTGCAGCTGGTACAAAATGCTGCAGCACGATTTTTGACTGGTAAAGGCAGACGTGAGCACATCACTCCAGTTTTAATGTCCCTTCATTGGCTTCCTGTCCAGTTTTGAATCCATTTTAAAGTTTTATTGTTTGTTTTTAAGTCTTTGAACGGTTTTAGTCCCTCTTATTTGTCTGAACTGCTTCACCTTTATGTGCCATCACGTGCTCTTAGATCCTCTGATCATATGCTTTTAGAAGTCCCAAAAACCTTTTATTAAACCAGAGGAGACAGAGCTTTTTCAGCTCTGGCTCCTAAATTGTGGAACGAGCTGCCACTGAAGGTCAGGCAGGCCTCATCAATCTCTGTTTTTAAAACTCGTTTAAAAACACATATGTTTTCATTGGCTTTTAAACCAGAGTGAGTTCACATCTCTGTTTTAATGTTGTATTATTTTACTTGTGATGTTCTGATTATTTATATGATTGTTTTTATTGTTTTGTGCTTTTTTTGTTCTTGTACAACACTTCGGACGGCTGATGCTGTATTTTTAAGTGCTTTATAAATAAACTGGTATGGTATGGTATATAACATTTGATTCCAGTGTACCCCCTACATTACTCAAACAGTTACAGATCAGTGATACATCAAACGATCTGTACCAGATTTTTTTGTGCTTCATCAGTGAGCACTTTTATACACATTAGTATTGTGGTTGAAATTTTTACTCCAGTGCGCCCCCTATCTCAGTGATCCATAATCCCATCTGCACCAGATTTTTGGTACTAGCTCAATGAGCACTTCAAGTCAAATTGGTATTGTGGACCCATGACATCACTTAAGCACCGCCCACTCACACACAATTATTGGGTGACTCTTCCAGCTTCATCCTGTGTAACATATAAGACTGACACTGTATTTGCTAACTGTTCATTACCACATATGACATGTGGAAAAGCCTGATGGAAGTGCTCATCAAACATTCGCTACAAAAAAGGAAATCTAAAAAACTCCTGTCTGGAAAGTTGCATTTCAGCCAAACTTGGAAGGCTTGCAGTTGGACTCGTACTGATATGGGCGGAGTACGCACTCTGGTGGATGCTTGCGGGAACGGAATGGGAGTGTTCACCATTGTGACCGGGAGGCGTTGCTGGAGCTCCTGAGTTTGCAGGTGATTTAGAAGATTTGGCAAATGCACACCCTGGTGAACGGGTGCGGGATAGGCACAAGAGCGTTTGAGATAACGACCGGACCGATAGCTGGAGCTCCCGCAGTTGCCACAACAAGGCCGGAGCGGGGGTTTGCTGTGAGGGCCTCAATGCTGCTTGCAGCTTTAATTTGTCTTATAACCATTACCATCAATCCAATCCAATAATAATGGGATACCTGGATTATTGAGCATGAACTTTCTTGTCATTACCATCAATGTTTTATTAGGCGTTTTTTTTTCTTTTTTTCTTTCTTTCTTTCTTTCTTTCTTTCTTTCTTTCTTTCTTTCTTTCTTTCTTTCTTTCTATTTATTTAATTAATTATTTATTTATTTAATTAATTATTTATTGTCCCATAGACATATTTATTCTCCAATAAGACTTTATTCATGATGGCAGTTTTTTTTTTTCATTTATCTTTGCCTATATTTACTGTTGACAGTTTACTGTTGAATAGCAAAGAAGATCAGAGTAGATTGTTTTCCAATTATAAAACTTTTATAGATTATGTATGGATGGAATTTAATACCTTCAACCAAATCAGATATTTTTAAAGGTCTCATGTTCCTTGAAGGAATTCAGCCTTATGAGTTCAGTTTTACACTTTTTATCATTCATTCAACCTTTACTTAAACATCATATAATGGGAAGTGATGGAGTTTCAGCTGTTTTGGTCAAACCTTGAAAATAATATTTGGTGCCATCTCATGTAAAACTGTGAGATATTACACTCAAATAATTCAGTTTAACCTTTAATTTATTATCTGTTAAACTGACTGAGCCATTTACAGCCAGCTAATATTGACTAGCTGTGGCATCCATCTTGAATTGGTCTTGTTCAAAAAGTTGATCAGTTGAAGATGTGAATCCAACAATTGCTTTCTGAATGTTTTATTAAAATCTGTCCAGTGCTTCATGAGCTATTTCACTAACGGCACAAACTAACAAAACACACTGGCATGAACAAAAACATTATTGCTCTGTCTTTACCTAGTATTATGATTTATTTTTTAATCTATTAAAAATCTTCTCTGACCACAT
>JBBPBX010015189.1:44449-49844 GCA_038048925.1 Garcialebias charrua | reverse complement strand
CCCGACACACACACCCCCGTCCCCAAATGTACTGTTGGTGAGTGTTGTTCTAAAGTGTACTTAAAAAGGAAAGAGAAGGAGCAAAGGCTGGCATTGTACCAGTTTCCCCTCCACTCCAACTCTAACCCAGGCCCTTATTGTCTAAATGCATAATGTTGAGTGAGCATAGGCATGGGGGCGAGAGTGATGTCATCCCGCCACCCATAACCATAGTGCTCATTCCATTCCCTATATGTGACTTTTATGAGGATGTTTATGAATGAATGTCTAAAGTGTATATAAAATTGAGTCCCAGGTGGTTCTGAACAACAGAGATGTAAAACCGTTGTAGCACACCCGAGACTCAAATTCCCTACATGTATTAATTTAAGATGAAGAGGGCGGAGGTGCGTGGTGAGGGATGGGGAGAAAATATCTGCAGGAACAATGCTCCCGCCCCGCTGACCCTGCGTACCCCCCCCAGTTCGCCAAGGTCCACCCAAGGAGCGAGGCAAAAGAAACACCTCTCCGACCGCCAGGCCATTGAGTCAAGACCAGAGAGGGACACGGTCCCGAGGGCCGCCAACAGCAGAACCAACAGCCCATACCCACCAGGGCCCCCACAACCACTGCGAACCGCAGTCAGCCCGCCGCCCAAGAAGACACAAAATCCCACACGGATGACACAGCCAAGAGCGCCCGCCCAACCGCCGATAGAGCCAGGAAATAAAGAGAACAGGCCCTAACCAGGGCCCGCACACCGGCCAAGCATAGTCCAAGACCATCATCAAGGACATCCACGTAGTCCCACCCCAGAAGAAATACTACACCCACCCTTCATATTAACAACTTTCAGAACACATAACACATTAGACACCCAGGCTAGGTTTACCTACCCCCTCCCATTGGCCATCAGTCACGCCCCCAGACACCCAACCCCCTAGCACATGAACCCCCAACCCACCAGCGAGCCGAGGGCCCCCGGCCAGAGCCAGGCACCAGAGCGCCAGCCAGCACATAGCCCGGCGACCCGCCCGCCAGAGCTCGAGACCCCCGACTCCCACCAGACCCAAGCCCGGGGACAACACGCCTCCAGAATCCCAAGCTCCCAGCGCCCACACCAAAACCACCCCAGCACAGCCGGGTCACCGACCGGCGACCCATGACCGCCGCCGCCGACCACCAGAGGGCCCGCATGCCGCCCCCAACAGACATCCCCCAGAACCCCCCCGGTCCTCCCCAGGTCAAAGGCAGGGTCCTCCCCGCCCAAGCAGCCCCAACCCCCCCGGCGCCCCAAACCCCAACCTCCCCCCACCAGCCCCAATGCCCCACAAGGCCAGATCCCAGACCCCCCACCCTCACTACGTAACGGAGCCGATCAAAGAATGCCAAATAGATTGATCCAATGTGTCGGCAGATGCTGTTTCAAGACTAATATGATCTAACAGAAGATTTTTATACTGATTAATGCTAAGATTATTTTTATTTTTCCAATTTACGAGTATGGTTTTCTTTGCGATACATAAGGCAGTGAAAAATCTATAACCATACTTAATGTTTATGCCCCTAACAATGATTCACCTAATTTCATTTCGCAAATAATTTTACTGTTTAACCAGCACTGTGACGGTCTGGGCTTGCTGGCGGGCGACTTCAATTGCATAATGAATGCGGGTTTAGACAAATCCTCCTTGGCACCTGTATTCAACCCTAAAGCCTCCTCTGCTCTTATGCCTCTTTTCCACCGCTCGGCTCGGCTCGGGTTGGATCGGCTCAGGTCGGCTCAGTTCGGGTCGGGTCACATCTATGTTCTGTTTCCACAGCTTTTTTGTACCCCTTCTGTGGGCGGGGTCCAGAATCCTACTCGTCTTACCACATGGTGGCAGTAGTGTTCCTCAAGCTATTTACTACAGTACTAGCCACCACTAGAAGAAGAACACAATAAAGACTTTGTATCACATATTATCAATTCTATCAAAAACCACAAAGCTGATATTTTTCAAAAAAATCTAGTGTGATCACAACATGTTCATATACGAAATGTATCCTGTTGGAGTTATTTGAAATAAAATTCAATGTTTTATAGACATAAATGTGTCAACCTACGTCCATTATTTTCTACTTTGTATCACATATTATCAATTCTATCAAAAACCACATAGCTGATATTTTTCAAAAAAATCTAGTGTGATCACAACATGTTCATATACGAAATGTATCCTGTTGGAGTTATTTGAAATAAAATTCAATGTTTTATAGACATAAATGTGTCAACCTACGTCCATTATTTTCTACTTTGTTTCACATATTATCAATTCTATCAAAAACCACAAAGCTGATATTTTTCAAAAAAATCTAGTGTGATCACAACATGTTCATATACGAAATGTATCCTGTTGGAGTTATTTGAAATAAAATTCAATGTTTTATAGACATAAATGTGTCAACCTACGTCCATTATTTTCTACTTTGTTTCACATATTATCAATTCTATCAAAAACCACAAAGCTGATATTTTTCAAAAAAATCTAGTGTGATCACAACATGTTCATATACGAAATGTATCCTGTTGGAGTTATTTGAAATAAAATTCAATGTTTTATAGACATAAATGTGTCAACCTACGTCCATTATTTTCTACTTTGTTTCACATATTATCAATTCTATCAAAAACCACAAAGCTGATATTTTTCAAAAAAATCTAGTGTGATCACAACATGTTCATATACGAAATGTATCCTGTTGGAGTTATTTGAAATAAAATTCAATGTTTTATAGACATAAATGTGTCAACCTACGTCCATTATTTTCTACTTTGTTTCACATATTATCAATTCTATCAAAAACCACAAAGCTGATATTTTTCAAAAAAATCTAGTGTGATCACAACATGTTCATATACGAAATGTATCCTGTTGGAGTTATTTGAAATAAAATTCGAATTTTTATAATTTATTTTCGTTGTGCAAACACAGGTTTTGGAAAAAGTCAAAGCGAAACTACTTTAAATGCAGCACATTTGACCATACGTGACAATATTAAAGCGTGGTTAAGCTCAGGAGCCCTCGTACTATTAAAGTCAGCTATGAAATATATTTTATATCTGTTCATTGAGCTACATTTAAAGACATAAAGCCGCCCGCGCGCCGCGTGTTGCTCGTGGCGAACCTATTTTTTTAAAATCCTGCAGTTTTGAGCAGTACGTGATTTTATTAAGGACACGTTCAGCTGAAGACCCATCTTTGCTATAAATTTAAAAAATAATAATTGTTTTTACCGTGTTTATCATGTAAAAGTCCTGCAGTGATCGCGTCCCTCGCTTCCGTAAAAACAGCTCTCGTCTCCTCCTTCCTACTTCCGGAGCGGGTGAGCTCGCTTCAGTACCCCTCTGAAACCAGCCCGATAATCTCAGGAAATCTCGCGCGGCTCCGCTCGGAATAGCCGGTGGGAAAGGATGAAAGGGGGTCTCTGCGACGCACATATGACGTAACATCCGACCCGAGCCGACCGGTGGAAAAGGGGCATTAGAGAACTAGGTTCAGACATTGGGCTGATCGATGTGTGGCGTCAACTGAACCCTAAAGTAAAAGACTATTCTTTTTATTCACATCCTCATAACGCATACTCTAGAATTGATTATTTTTTTATCCCAAAAAGTTATTTACATTCTGTTCTGTCTTGCTCTATGGGTTCAATTGCCCTTTCAGATCATGCCCCTATTTATTTACAACTTGATTCCGCTTTTAATACTGTGAGGACTCCCATCTGGAGATTTAATACCTCGTCCCTGAACAATAACCCTTTTTGCACCTTTGTTAAGAATGGTCTTTTACAGTATTGGTCTGACAATGAATTCTCCCCAGTTTCTTCTGTCATGATTTGGGATGCGGCCAAGGCCACCCTACGAGGGCAGCTCATCTCTTACAGCGCTTTTCAGAAAAGAGTTCTGGAGGAAAATAGAAAAAAACTGGAGAACGAGCTGTCTTGGTTGGAACATATACAGTACATAAACAATTTCCTACATCAGGGAATCTCAAGACTTTAATCGCTGCTAGAACAAAACTAAACATGGACCATACCCGCCATGCCCAGAAGCTGTTACTTTATACTAAACAGAAATATTACGAATTTGGTAATAAGTCAAGCCGTTTGCTTGCCTATCAATTAAAGAAACAAATTAATGATCATTCTATTAACAGGATAAGAACATGTAATGGGGACGTTACTTGTGATCCATCTGCTATTAATAACACCTTCAAAGATTTTTATAAAACTCTCTACACGGCTGGTAAAACCAAGTCAGATATTGGTTCCTATTTAGATGGTATTCCTTGCCCTCAATTTCAGAAGAGGCTGGCTCTGCCCTTGATGCTGCCTTTACACCTGAGGAGGTCTGGATGGCAATCCAATCGATGCCGAATGGAAAGTGTCCTGGTCCAGATGGATTCCCACTGAATTTTATAAGAAATTCTGGCCCGAGATCCATCCCATACTTTTACCTGCCATAAACGCCATATTAGTAGAAGGGGTTCCTCCGTCCTGGAATTTGGCCTCCATCAGTTTATTGTTGAAGAAAGATGAAAATCCCTTGGATTGCACATCTTATAGACCTATCAGTCTCCTTAATGTTGACTACAAAATTGTTGCCAAGGCGCTGGCGCGGAGACTAGAAAAAATTCTTCCAAATATAATAAACCCTGATCAGACGGGTTTTGTGAAATCTAGATATGGAACAGATAATGTGTGTCGTACACTGAATGTCATTCATTATCTTAATCAACATAAAGACCCTGCTCTGATTGTCTCTCTCGATGCAGAAAAGGCCTTTGACCGGGTAGAATGGCCCTTTTTATTCTCTGTCTTACAGAAATTTGGGATGGAGCCTAATTTTATTAACCTGATTAAAGCCTTTTATTCCAATCCAGTAGCCATGGTAAACACTAACGGTTTTCTGTCAGATGTTTTTTTCTGTTCAGAGGGGTTGTAGACAGGGGTGTCCCCTGTCACCTTTGTTGTTTACGTTGTTCATTGAACCTTTAGCGGAGATTATTAGATCCAGTACAGACATTTCTGGAATTAAAATATAATTTCTCTTTTTGCGGATGATGTCCTTTTATACTTGAAAAACCCAGATATATCTCCATAGCTCCATAGATAGGTTTGGTGCCCTTTCAGGTTATAAGATTAATTTGGGTAAGTCTGTTGCTTCTCCTTTCAATATTCCTCAAGATATGGTGCTTCAGTCTACCTTTCAAATGTCTGAAAAAGGGTTCAAATACTTAGGCATCTTTATCACTCCTGACCTGAAAGACTTATTCTTATCAAACTACTCCCCCCTATTTCTGAACATTAAGAATGATCTATCGAAATGGTCTACTTTACCTATATCACTTCTCGGTAGGGTTAATACAATAAA
>JBBPBX010015189.1:27659-38615 GCA_038048925.1 Garcialebias charrua | reverse complement strand
AGTTAGAGTCAGTGCAGATGACTAGCGTCTTGATGGAGCGTTCTACTACCATCTGGAGAGCTATTAGGATTCCTGCAATCTCAGCGTACTGAGAAGTCTGAGATCCTAATTTGTAGCTGAAAGTTATCTGCTCTTGGTCTTGGAGGAGGACCCCTCCAACACCTGCTCTGCAGATCTTGTCGCGGAGGAATGAAGATCCATCCACGTACAACGTTGTCATATCTTTGCAGATATTGTCATCAAAGAAGTGGTGATTCGGGTCTTCAGTTACTGGGGGTTTTACCTCAACCGGCGGCTGGGTGGCTGGTACATCTTGTGTACACTTCTGGCAGATTGCCAAGTCCGTCCCCAGATGTGACTTCTTGTTTTGACCATAACGTATGTCTAGGTTAAAACTTTGAAGCGCCATGAGCCACGTTGCAACACGTGAGTTTGTCACCACACCATCTCTGATGCGTTCACTGTTAAGAAAGGTCACTGGCTGGTGTTGTGTTTCCACAATGATTTTCTGTCCACCAATGTAGCTGGAGAAATGTTTAACTGCCCACACTGTGGTCAGTAAAGCTTTCTCACAGTCTGAGAATCTCAACTCGGGGCCTGCCATCGTTTTGCTGGCATAGGCTACTACACGTTTGTCTCTGTCGTGTATCTGGTACAGACCTGCACTTATGCAATGAGCTGAGAAGCCCACTTCCAAGTAAAACTCTTTGTTGTAGTCTGGGTAGACTAAACATGGATGGATGGATGGATAATAATTAAAATAATAATAATAAAATAAACTTATATTCTTTCTATCAGTTTCGTTTTCTTAAGATATGGTTTGAACTGGTTCTTCTTTTGATGCAGTTTTATTGCAGCTGATGCTGCATCACTGCCCCCTTATGGTCAAGAGAGGTATCGGGGTGATTGTCTTGTGTTCACACAAACCGAAGTTATTTTGTTAGGTTAACATGTGACATAATCATGTTATCTTTACTAGAAAGAATTATTTAAACACAACAAACACGTTTTTTACATGTTAACATGAAATGTTAGTGAGAGAAACGCAATTTCAATCCTGTGTATGTCCTGTACATATTGCAGTTCTGACAATAAAGTTGACTTTGAAATGAAATGTTAACATAATGTGAACAAATGCCCTGTTTCCACTTCTTTGAGTGTGTGAGATCGTTATCTGTCGTTTTTGTGGCTCTTCATAGAAGGCATTGTAGCACATCCATGTAGGTTCAAACAGTTAAAAAATTCATTACTGAAGGTTAGAATTATAAAGGTTTATGCTATTGATGTAAGAAACGTTTGGCACAATAAGTCAAGTGAAAGGAACAATCGCTGTTAAACAATACGTTTTGAAAAAGTTGCGACATTAAGAACTGAATGAAAAGACTAGCAAATTTCATAAACCCAGATTTTATTCACTGCCGAACATAATAAACGTATCAAAAAACGTATAACTTTTCTGTTTTGACTACCTTTCCAGACATGTAAGCTGCTCTTGCAATAGGCACTAATGCACCCCCATACTATCAGAGAGGCAGGCTTCTGAAGTGTGTGCCAATAGCAGGTTGACTGTTCCCCTTTTATTTAATATGGAAGACATGTTGTTAGCAATGTGGGATGGGTGGTGGCCGAGGGCGGGGACCCTGGCGGTCTGATCCTCGGCTACAGAAGCTGGACATTGGGACGTGGAATGTCACCTCTCTGGTGGGGAAGGAGCCTGAGCTAGTGTGTGAGGTTGAGAGGTTCCGGCTAGAAATAGTCGGACTCACCTCAACGCATGGCTCTGGCTCTGGAACCAGTTTCCTTGAGAGGGGTTGGACACTCTTCCACTCTGGAGTTGCCCCTGGTGAGAGGCGCCGAGCAGGAGTGGGCATACTTGTTGCCCCCCATCTTGGTGCCTGTACGTTGGGGTTCACCCCGGTGAACGAGAGGGTAGCCTCCCTTCGCCTACGTGTGGGGGGACGGGCTCTGACTGTTGTTTGTGCCTATGCGCCAAACGGCAGCTCAGATTACCCACCCTTTTTGGAGTCCTTGGAGGGGGTATTGGAGAGTGCGCCTCCTGGGGACTCCCTTGTTCTACTGGGGGACTTCAACGCTCACGTGGGCAATGACAGTGAGACCTGGAGGGGTGTGGTTGGGAGGAACGGCCCCCCTGATCTGAACCAGAGTGGTGTTCTGTTATTGGACTTCTGTGCTCGTCATGGATTGTCCATAACGAACACCATGTTTAAGCATAAGGGTGTCCATATGTGCTCTTGGCACCAGGACACCCTAGGTCGCAGTTCGATGATCGACTTTGTTGTCGTCTCATCTGATCTGCGGCCACATGTCTTGGACACTCGGGTGAAGAGAGGGGCGGAGCTGTCAACTGACCACTACCTGGTGGTGAGTTGGCTCCGATGGTGGGGGAGGATGCCGGTCAGACCTGGCAGACCCAAACGTATTGTGAGGGTCTGCTGGGAACGTCTGGCAGAGTCTCCCGTAAGACGGAGCTTTAACTCCCACCTCCGGGAGAGCTTTGAACACGTTCCGAGGGAGTCGGGGGACATTGAGTCCGAGTGGGCCATGTTCCGCGCCTCTATTGTCGAGGCAGCTTATCGGAGCTGTGGCCGCAAGGTTGTTGGTGCCTGTCGTGGTGGCAACCCTCGAACCCGGTGGTGGACACCGGCGGTGAGGGATGCTGTCAGGCTGAAGAAGGAGTCCTATTGGGCCTTTTTGGCCTGTGGGACCCCGGAAGCAGCTGATAGGTACCGGCAGTCCAAGCGGCATGCGGCTCGGGTGGTTGCTGAGGCAAAAACTCGGGCGTGGGAGGAGTTCGGAGAGGCCATGGAGAATGACTTCCGTACGGCTTCGAGGCGATTCTGGTCCACCATCCGGCGTCTCAGGGGGGGAAAGCGGTACGCGACCAACACCATTTATGGTGGGGGTGGCGTGCTGTTGACCTCAACTCGGGATGTTGTGAGTCGGTGGGCGGAATACTTCGAAGACCTCCTCAATCCTACTGGCACGTCTTCCACTGAGGAAGCGGAGCCTGGGGACTTTGGGTCGGGCTCTCCAATCTCTGGTGCTGAGGTCACCGAGGTGGTTAAAAAGCTCCGCGGTGGCAAGGCTCCAGGGGTGGATGAGATTCGCCCGGAGTTCCTTAGGGCTCTGGATGTTGTGGGTTGTGTTGGCTTACGCGACTCTGCAATATCGCGTGGACATCGGGGGCAGTTCCCTTGGATTGGCAGACTGGGGTGGTGGTTCCCCTATTCAAAAAGGGGGACCGTAGGGTGTGTTCCAACTATAGGGGGATCACACTCTTAAGCCTCCCTGGTAAGGTCTATTCAGGGGTTCTGGAGAGGAGGGTCCGTCGGATAGTCGAACCTCGGATTCAGGAGGAGCAGTGTGGTTTTCGTCCTGGTCGTGGAACACTGGACCAGCTCTACACCCTCAGCAGGGTCCTGGAGGGTGCGTGGGAGTTTGCCCAACCAGTTTACATGTGCTTTGTGGACTTGGAGAAGGCATTCGACCGCGTCCCTCGGGGGGTTCTGTGGGGGTACTCCGGGAGTATGGGGTACCAGGCCCATTGATATGGGCTGTTAGGTCCCTGTACGACCGGTGTCAGAGCTTGGTCCGCATTGCCGGCAGTAAGTCAGGCTCGTTTCCAGTGAGAGTTGGACTCCGCCAAGGTTGCCCTTTGTCACCGATTCTGTTCATAACTTTTATGGACAGAATTTCTAGGCGCAGCCAAGGTGTTGAGAGGATCCGTTTTGGTGGCCTTAGAATCACTTCTCTGTTTTTTGCAGATGATGTGGTCCTATTGGCTTCATCAGGTCGTGATCTACAGCTTTCGCTGGAGCGGTTTGCAGCCGAGTGTGATGCGGCCGGGATGAGGATCAGTTCCTCCAAATCCGAGGCCATGGTCTTGAGCCGGAAAAGGGTAGCATGCCCTCTCCGGGTCGGGGAGGAGGTCCTGCCCCAAGTGGAGGAGTTTAAGTATCTCGGGGTCTTGTTCACGAATGAGGGAAAACTGGAGCGTGAGATCGATAGGCGGATAGGTGCAGCGTCCGCAGTGAAGCGGGCGCTGTACCGGTCTGTCGTGGTGAAGAGAGAGCTGAGTCAAAAGGCAAAGCTCTCAATTTACCGATCGATCTACGTTCCCACCCTCATCTATGGTCATGAGCTTTGGGTTGTGACCGAAAGAACGAGATCTCGGATACAAGCGGCTGAAATGAGTTTTCTCCGCAGGGTGTCTGGACTCTCCCTTAGAGATAGGGTGAGAAGCTCAGTCATCCGGGAGGGACTCGGAGTAGAGCCGCTGCTTCTCCACATCGAGAGGAGCCAGTTGAGGTGGCTCGGGCATCTGGTTAGGATGCCTCCTGGACGCCTCCCTGGTGAGGTGTTCCGGGCATGTCCCACCGGGAGGAGACCCAGAGGAAGACCCAGGACACGCTGGAGGGACTATGTTTCTCGGCTGGCCTGGGAACGCCTTGGGATTCCCCCAGAGGAGCTGCTCCAAGTGGCTGGGGAGAGGGAAGTCTGGGCCTCCCTACTTATGCCGGGTTCCCACCGAACGCATCTTGAGCAGCAAAAACGCTCTCAACGCGCGGTGTTGGCTGCTTGTCAACAGATGTCTGTTCACACCAAACGCGTCTGAAGACGCGCAGTGGGAGGAGCGTCTTGGTCCTTTTCCGGTCGGGTTTGTTTTGTTTTTTGTACACCGGGCAGATAAAATCAGCTGTTCGTGAGCCTCGTTACTACTTGAGTGGGTTTTCTACGAGCCGAACTGCAGCTCCGAAAGTCTTTGTTGAGATTAAAACGTTTTTTTTTTTATGTTTGGGGTGATCGTACGCTCGAGCGGACAGCGGCAACTGTAAAAATGCCAAGTTAGCTGGTTTCTTCATGGAGGCTCATTGGGCTAAGTTTAAAAAGTCCAAAAAAAGTCCCGTCGTCGTTGCGTCATCACATAGCAGAGTCTCTCCCGATTGGTTGCTGCGACGCGGCGAGCAGCCAAAGTTCAATTTGTTGAACTCCGGCAGCGGCTGCTTTGGACGCGTCGCGTGCGCGGAAAAGAACTGCCGTGCTCTGCCGCGCAGCTTGAACAGCTCAAAACGCGCCGCGTCACGCTTCGCCGCTCCTCCACATAGACTTTGCATGTGAACTGGCTGCTTCGGCTGCTAGAAACACGTTTTGTGGGTAGCCGGCATTAGGCTGCTACCCCCGCGACCCGACCCCGGTTAAGCGGAAGACAATGGATGGATGGATGGACATGTTGTTAGCATACTGTTTGCTTGTCAAGTTGTCTCCCTGTTTCCTCTGTGGACGTTAATAAAAAAAATCCCATGCACACAAACTGTTTTATTCAACCTATTTTAGTAGGTCTGCAGACAAATCAAAGAAACGGAAATAAATTGCACCACCCTGTTAGCATGCACTGACTTAAATGTCCTTAGTTTCAAAGAGTTTTTCAAACAGAAAGGTAGTGGGAGGGAAAAAATAGATTAACATTTGACACAAATCAATCCTCAGCCATTCAGACAGCAGGAACAAGGTCTGAAATACACCCACACACTGACTGCTGATAACAGAGCACTCAACTGCTAATGGCACAAGACTACCGGTACTCCTGCATGAAAACACTCAGCATCTCTGCTGCGAGACTCAGTATAGACGTGAAAGCTGGAAATGCAGAGAATCTCCAAACACATGCAGAAAACACAATAAGAAAATACCAATTACATGTGAGAGAAAAAAACAAGAAAACTAAAATGTGACTGCAAAAACTGTAAACTGGCTTTGAACAAAAATATTTCTCAATGCAATATTTGTTTTTCCCAACTTTTTTTGGGACATGATGACATTTGGGGTTAAAATAAAAAAAAAAACAATCAATACAAAAATACATATTTATTTATTTATTCATTTTACAATAATGAAATACAACAATTCGCATATATGTAATTGGAAAAGAAAAAATATATACTGTATATAAAATGAAAGGTAACAGATGAAGAAAATATCTAATAAGAATTCAAACACATTTTTCTATAAATAATAAAATAAGTAAATAACTCATTTAACTTTCAAATGTATATATTACTCATTAAAATACATTCATTTATATTTGTTTAACAATTCAACTTTAACCAGTTTCTTAAAGACACGGATTGATTTGGCTTCCTTAACATCTGTCATTAAGTTGTTCCACAATCCTACTCCTTGAATTAAGGTACCGTAGTTCTTCCCTTCAAACTAGTTCTAAATTGTGGTTTTACAAATACATCTTTCCCTTTGAGATTGTAACAGCTTGATCTTTTCACAAAATACATTTGGATATTTGACGGTAGTGTATTTTTTTTAGCTCTATACATAAGTAACAAAATGTTATAATCCACCAAATCATAGAACTTCAGCAATTTTATCTGATAATATAATTGACTTGATGGGTGAAAGTAATGCTTTCTTGCTATAATTCTTACAATTCTTTTCTGCAAAATAAAAATAGGCATTGTGATGTTTTTACATGCTTTTCCCCATACATTAACACAATAAATGAAATGTGGCACAGTCATTGTATTATATTACAAATACAATGCTTTGTCGTTTAGTAGATATCTAACTCTATAAAATATTGCAATTGATTTAGATATTTTCGTTTTAACCAAATTTATATGTTGTTTCCATGATAGATTACCGGTATCATCAATGACAACACCCAAAAATGTTGCCTCACTGACTCTGCAAATCACTGAGTCCTCAATTAGAAATGGAACATCAATTGATTTATTTTTATTACTAAATATCATATAGTTTGTTTTTTCCAAATTTAATGATAATTTGTTAAGTTTAAACCAGTTTTGGATTTTAACAAACTCCATCATTGAATCCAGTAGTTGTTCAATATTTTTCCCAGAACAAAAAAAAAGTTGTGTCATCAGCGAAAAGAACTCATTTAGTGAGTCCAGACACCTTAACCAAATCGTTTACATACAAAATTAACAATTTTGGACAAAGTACCGATCCTTGAGGAACTCCACATGTAATAGTACAGTGATCTGATCTCACATCATCCAACTGTACATATTGTTTCCCATTTTCTAAGCAACTACACACCCACTGTAACGCCAATCCTCTTATTCCGTACCTGTGTAATTTATCAAGGAGAATACTGTGATCAACAGGATCATAACGCCTTTTTTAAATCAACAAAAACACTTACCGGTACACAATATTAGTCCATAAGTGCCATGATGTAAAGCTAAGTAAATAAATAAATAAAATAATAAATTGGGTTGAGTTAATCTTGTTTTAACCCAAGTCTTTATTACTATATTTACTGTGTGCTGAAGAAATAATAATAAAATACTGTTGTTCATTTTATTTGTTATGATGAATGATGGTTAGTGCGCCCCCTGGTGTCCAACTCTGGAACGTCATGCGCGGCACGCAGCCCGCCGCCAGCAGCAGCTGCCTGGGCGGAAAAGGCGGTAGCCGCTTCCGCGTCCGCGCAACACGCAGAAACACTAAACACACGGGGCAAGATGTACGATAAGTTAATACTGGCTGTATTTAACTACCCAGAGCTTTACGATGTCACGCAGCCGAACTACCGTTGCACGGAAAGTCGGACGAGCGCTTGGAGAAACATCAGTCTCGCGCTGGGACTCCCACGTGAGTATCTTGTTTTTCACAACTTTACTGAGTTATATGCTAACCTGCTAATTAGCAGCACAACGAAAGGTCTTAACACTCCAAAATACAAATGAAGATTTGCGGTTATTTATTTTTTTCCAAGTTATTCGTGCTTTTCAACATCCTGATGCCGTAAATGCAAATGCGGCCGCGCGCACCGTGCCAGCGGTAGCTAGCGACAAGGCCGCCGCGCAGAACGAACGGCACGCGGCGCGACGCTACCGAGAAGCTAGCCGCGGCGCCCGTCGGCCACCGTAGTTCAGGACCGGAGACCTAAAGGAAAGCTTCGTGAAGGTGGGCCACGGATTTTAGGATGAAACATGGCAGAACGACAGGAAGGACTGAGGGCCCCAGCCTCATATAAAACCAAGCTGCCCTTTGGCCACAACTAGAATCAAGAAAACATTACAGTTTAAAGGTCCACTGACATCATCTTACAAATTTGCATGAAATGATAGAAGATATATATATTTTATCATTCAACTATGTTCGTTTTTGCAAACAAAATGATAAATTAATGAAAATTCCTTTCAAAGTGAGATTAAAATTAAAAACCGCTTTTCTCTCTGAAAAATCCGACTACAAGCGAATGCAACATTTGTGACATAGGGAGCAGGACCGTCAGTCTGCGTCCGCCATTAACGCATATTCATTCTCATCCAGATCACCTTTTTTTTTTTTGTAAAACTTCAAAAATGCCGGTTATGTTGCATTTGATGGTGTAGTGGTTAGGGCGTTTGACTTGGGACCCGAAGGACGCGGGTTCGCGTCCCGGCCACTGCACACCTTGGGGTGTCTATGAGTGCACACCTATTTCTCCAGCTCCCCGAGCGCCTTCTATGGCTGCTCACTGCACCACCTGGTAGGTGGTTGGGTTAAATGCAGAGACGAATTTCGTCTGTGTATGGGAAACATACGCAGATGACAAGATTAGACAATTATTATTATTATTATTATTATTATTTGGGTGTTCTAATATCATCAGTGAACAAGTGAGCCTTTTCACTTTCCCAAAAGATGTAAGACCTTCGTCAAAAATGGAATAAATAAAGCTGCCTCCCCTCGGACTGAGCTCCCTGCTTCCTGAACAGGTAAAGCTGGGTTCCCACCGAACGCGTTTCAAGCAGCCGAAGCAGCCGGTTTACATTCAAAGTCTATGTGGCCGCGCATCTTGGAGCGGCGCGGCGTGACGCGGCGCATCTTCAGCAGTTCAAGCAGCGCGGCAGCTGTTTTCCGTGTCGTGTCCAAGCAGCGACTGCCGGAGTTCAACTACCGTATTCGTCAGACTTTAACACGCTCCTGTGTATAACACGCTTTGTCCAATTATTGCCAATAAAATAGAAAAATCCGTAAATAACACGCTTCGTTGTATAACACGCATCTATTATGCGTCACCGCTTCGCGACGCGTCAGCGCCTCATTTGCCCTGCTTAAAATGGCGGCCACAGAAGTGAGTGAGTACGAAGGACTTCACAAGAAAACACGGTAAAAACAATTATTTCTTTGCGAGAAAAAATATATTTCTTAGCTGACATTATAGCACAAGGGTTCCTGAGCTTAACCAATTCACGAAATGTTCAAATCAGCTGGATTAAAAAAAGTAGTTCGCCGATTTGCATGCGCGCGGGTGGGACGCTTTATTTCTTTAAATTTAGCTAAATAAACGCTTAAAAAATATATTTCTTAGCTGACTTTATAGCACAAGGGTTCCTGAGCTTAACCGTTTCACGAAATGGTCAAATCTGCTGGATTATAAATTGTTTCGGTTTGACTTCTTCCAAATTGGTCGCGTGCGCTACTAAAATAAATTATAAAAAATTGAATTTTATCTCAAATGTCTTATACAGCTAATAATTTGTAAATGACCACCAAATTACGCTCTGTAAGTTTCAAGAAAATCCGCGGTGTGGTTTATGAGTTACGGTATCTTGCTAACAAAAACGGCGAACCTCACAGCTAACAGCAGCTACATCCAGAGCAGGAGGCGGGCAGCGACAGAGTCAGTCCGACCAGAGGAGGCTTTTTTCGGCCACATGAGCTAGAAACGGTCTGGAAGTGGTCCCCTAGCGGACAAAAGTGGTACTGCACCATTTTTTGCCCAAAATGAAAAACAGCGAAATCAGAGCCAAAAGTGGGTCTAAAAATATGGGGAAAAATCCATAAATAACACGCTTCGGTGTATAACACGCAGGGCATTCAAATGAGTAAAAAACCTGCATGTTATAGACAGACAAATACGGTAAATGAACTTTGACCTACTTCGGCTGCTCGCCGCGTCGCAGCAACCAATCGGGAGAGCCTCTGCTATGTGATGACGCAACAACGACGGGACTTTTTTTGGACTTTTCAAACGTACACAACGAGCCTCCATGAAGAAACCAGCCTCCGGTAAGAAACTTGGCATTTTTACAGTTGCCGCTGTCCGCTCGAGCGTACGATCACTCCAAACATAAAAAAAAAAAAAACGTTTTAATCTCAACATCATATTTTTATTGTAATTTTATGTTGTGTTATGAGCTATATGATGTTTGTATTTTTCTCTGCTCTTTTGTTTTATGGGACGTTTCTTATTCTTACCTGCCTTAGGACAACAGATGCAAATTAGCTACTGTGCTAACTCTGGCATATTTACATTGATGCTTACTGCTTTCATGTTAATTAATATGCATTGTCCTAACTTAAATAAATAAATAAATAAAGACTTTCGGAGCTGCAGTTCGGCTCGTAGAAAACCCACTCAATAGTAACGAGGCTCACGTACAGCTGATTTTATCTGCCCGGTGTACAAGAAACAAAACAAACCCGACCGGAAAAGGAGCCAGACGCTGCTCCCACTGCGCGTCTGCAGACGCGTTCGATGTGAACAGACATCTGGTGACAAGCAGCCAAACACAGTGCGGTAGGAGCGTTTTTGCTGCGCGAAACGCGTTTGGTGGGAACCCGGCATAAGTCAAATACATACGGGTGCAGACCTAAATTAGAACCTGCCGTTTCTGCTCATCTAACTTCCTGCTTCCAAAACTGAAGACAAATAGCTCAAATCTTAACTTAGATTGATAATTTTGTTGTTTTATTTCTTGTTCGCCATGAATATTTATATGGGGCGTTCTAAAGACTTCTCGCAACGTCGCAAATGTTGCATTCGCTTGTAGTCGGAATGTTCAGAGAGAAAAGCGGTTTTTAATTTTAAGCTCAGTTTGAAAGGTATTTTCATTAATTTATCATTTTGTTTGCAAAAACGAACATAGTTGAATAATAAAATATATATATATATATATATATATA
>JBBPBX010015189.1:15246-27491 GCA_038048925.1 Garcialebias charrua | reverse complement strand
ATTAAAGCTTCAGTATGTAACATTTTTTATAAACATATTTCTTCACTCTGCCACATCTCCTGACAGACTGATGTTAGCCAGGTAATCTCTGAAAAAAAAAATAAAAAAAATTGTCCCCTTGCTTCTCCAGGTGGTAAATAAGCATTTCTAAAAAGAAAAAGTGACCCGCCATTTTCCAGCCAATAAAAACAGAGTTTGTAACCAGCCAATAAAAACAGAGCTTGAATTTGAATCAGCCAATAAAAACAGAGTTTGATAACCAGCCAATAAAAACAGAGCTTGAATTTGAATTTCAGCAGGGCCAGGGGGAGCAGAGCCATATATGGCTCTGAGGGGGAGGGATCAGAATGATTTGCCAAGTTTTGCACTCTACAGAAAGTTACACATAGCACTTTTAAGCTGTTTACAACAAAATGTATTTACTCTTTGCACATTTGTGTGATTACTATCTTCTGTATTGATTAATCCATTATTTGTCCCAAAAAATGACCTTTTGCCTCAACTAGTGTCCCTGTTGTTCATTCTTCCCTGACTTGCAACGTATGAGTGCAATTTACCATAAATTGTTTAAATTTAACGGTATTGTGACAATATGCTAAGATAGACATCTTTAGAAAGAGGAGCTACTCAGCTTCGATTTTTGTACACAGATGCTTTGAATAATTAATATATAAAAGTATTTTTTAATAAAACGTAACTCTACAGTGCGTCGCACTTTTCAGGTGGAGAAAGGGGTCAAACGCAGACGCATTTTTATGACGCAATGTAAAGAACGCACATTGTAAATAACAATGGCAGAGAATATAGAAACCGAGGAATTAAGTAATTTAAGTGAAGATTTGAGCGCCCCTCTTCTGTGTGGGGTGCCCCAGGGTTCTATTTTGGGCCCTCTGCTCTTTTCCTTGTACCTGTTGCCACTTGGATCTATTATAAGACAACACAATGTCAACTTTCATTTTTATGCAGATGATTTGCAGATCTATTTACCATTAAGGCCTGGATCCAGTAACCCAATGTGTTCTCTCTTTGACTGCATCTCTGAAATCAAACATTGGCTAAACAATAACTTCCTATTTTTAAATGACAGTAAAACAGAATGGATTTTATTTGGTAACAAAGATGCAACTGGCCTGGGAAATGTGAATATTAACTTCAGTGACAGTGTGAAAAACCTCGGAGTGACCTTTGATAAGGCTTTACATTTTGATAAACAGATCGCCTCTGTTGTCCGGTCTGGCTTTTTTTATTTACGTCTTTTAAAAAAGGTCAAACCCTTTTTAAACCGTTGTGACTTGGAGAAGGCTGTTCATGCTTTTATCAGTTCTAGGCTCGATTATTGTAACGCTCTGTATGTTGGTGTGCCTCAGTCATCACTGAGCCGCCTCCAGCTTGTTCAGAATGCAGCAGCTCGCCTTTTAACCAACACTCCTAGATGGGACCACATCACACCTGTTTTATTCTCTCTACATTGGCTTCCTGTCCGTTTTAGGATAGATTTTAAACTTTTATTATTTGTTTTTAAAGCTCTGAATGGCCTCGCTCCTACTTATATAACGGAGTTGTTAAGTTTCCCCGCCCGCTCCAGGTCTCTGAGGTCAGATAGCCAACTCTTGCTCTCTGTTCCACGGACAAAATATAAACGTTGGGGTGACCGTGCCTTTTCTGCGGCCGCACCTCGACTCTGGAATACACTCCCACTTGAGCTACGCCAGATTACTGAACTTGGCCCTTTTAAATCAAAGCTTAAGACTTTTTTATTCAAACTGGCTTTTAGTAATTAAATATGTGGTGACATTTCTGGTTTTATTTTTGCTTTTATGTTGTGTTTTTCTTGATTTTTAATCTGTCTTTTTAAGTACTGCACTGTTTTTTGTTAAGCACTTTGGTCACCACCACCGTGGTTGTGTAAAGTGCTATATAAATGAATAAATGAAATGAAAATGAAATGAGCGATTTGTCTTCAGTTTGGGAAGCCGAAGTTAGTTTGAGTGATGAACAAGAAACAGCTGGTTATAATGTAGGTCTGCAGCCGTATTTATTTGAGCCTTACCTTACCGTTCAGGGAGCGAGGGGGACAAAGTTTTTCATAGTTTGGGAAAGTGAAAAGGCTCACTTGTTAACTGGCAATATTAGAACACACAAATGCGACACAACGTACCGGCATTTTTCAAGTTGTACAAAAAAAAAGGCGATCTTGAAGACAATGAAACTGCGTTCTGATAGCGGCCGCGGACTGAAGTTCTACGTCACATATTGTCGCATGCGGAAGTACCCGGATGTCCCGTGACGAAACACGGCGCCAAGTTTAAAATCACTTTGAAACAAACTTTCATTGATTTATCATTTTGCTTGTAAAAACGAACATAGTTGAATGATACAACATACAGTATATATGTTGTGCCACTTTATACATGGTTCCAACATCATGTCACAATACCTTTAAACTTTAGTGGCAAACTAGTATATTGTTTAACAGCAGAGTGAACCTTTTTTTTTAATTTATACATAAAAATGTTTCAATTCAAATGTTCATCATGTTCATCCTAGGGGTGCGAATCTCTGTGTCTGGAGAATCGATTCGATTCCGATTTTTGCTGCACAGTTTGATTACCGTAAAAATCGATTTTCGATTCAAAAACGATTTTCATTCCAGGATCAATTTTCGATTCAGAATCGATTTTCGATATGGTTTTATTTTCTTTATCTTTTGGGTTTTAATGTAAAAAAACAAACAATTTTGATTTTGGGTTTTTTAGAATCGATTCTGAATCGCCAGGACTAAGAATCTCGATTCTTTAAATAATCGATTTTTTTCCTGCACCCCAAAGAATTTCATCCATTTACTTTCCCTGCCTCTTCTTTTCTGGGAGCTGCTTTTTACAATTACACTTCCCAGCGCTGTTTATTTGTTAGCGTTTAGGACTATGCAACAATAAAACGATGCAAAAATTTATTTCAATACGACATAAATTTAGTAAATATGTTGCTCACTGCCTAATGAAATACTGTATTTTTCAGCCTATAAGTCACGGTTTTTGTTTTGCATAATTTGCATTCCCTGCGACGTATTCATGGATTTTTCCCCATAAACCAATTTTTGGCTGAGATATGACCGTTTTCATTCATGTTGACTGAAAAGATTGAACACTACCATTTTCAGCCGCTAGATAGCTCTTAAGTATGGCATGCTGTTGTATCATGTAATAGGTAAAAGTGGCTATTAATAATGACACCATCAGCTTGCTTTAGCGTGCCACCTTCGTCCAGCTCGCCTGGTGCAACCGTCAAATCAGCTTAATTTTACTGCGCCGCCCTGGCAAAATGCAGCTAATTTGACCATTAAAGTGCATTTATTAAGGAAAAGTTAGACTGAGACACAACCTTACTATAATTTTGAGCAAACAAATGTTTTTAAATGTTAATCTTGTTAAATTCTTGTTAAAGTCCTCCCGTGCACGTTCCCAATGGCAGCCAATCAATTTTCGACACAACACCGGCCCATATTTCCAGGTTGTCAGCGGTGACGCATAATAGACGTAACATACAGGTAGTCCTCGACTTACAACGGAGATCCGTTCCTACGCTGCGTCATAAATCGAATTTCAACATAAGTCGGAACATACGTAAATACTTCACCTTATACGTACAGTACTGTATTTTACCAAGCACTTAGCCTATCCTAACACAGTACCCTACATAATTATCAAAACACACATATATTTGGGAGCCATAATGAAGTGAAAAAGAAGTTAATTTCCTACTGGTATGCTGGTGAAGCTTCCTCCATCCCTCCTCCGTATTCTCTATTGCGTTTACGTCGTTAAACCGCCATCCAGCTCGGTCCATCCTCCGTACGCATTTGTTTACGATGTAAAACCGCGTTCACAGTACACACAGTTGGGGCTGGGCGATATCTCGATATTTTTAAAATATCGAGAATTTTTTTAGGCGATATAAGTTGGGACTATCTCGATATAAACGATATGTAGTTCTGTACTTGGAAACCCTGCCGTCTCTTTCTCACAGGCAGCCCCCCTCCTTCTACACACACAGCCCTCTGCTGTGCTCCTCCTCCCCTTCCTGCTTCTCCAGTGTGGGCGGGCATTAGGAGACGTTTAGTAAACACAGCAGCTAGCGTGTGTGAAGCTACCAGCTCTGTCAGCTCTGATTCCTTATAAACCACGGTTCAAAGCTCATTTAGCCCGTGCTGTGCGCCTTTTTAGAGGAACACAGAGAGGAAGCGCGGCATTAATAAAGCAGCAGTTTATCATATCGCTAAAGATACGGTCCTTAGAGGCTAAAGGCCGAGATACACTCGAGCGTCCTCACGGTACGCCTATACGCAGCGTACGTACGCTGTGGCAAAAGCGTAGCCCCGCGTAGCCCCTCAGGGCATGTACGCGCAAAAGTATTTTTTTACTACGCATACGCGATCCGCGTGCGCGATACGCGGTGTCTGACCATAAACTTCCCGGCGCCGGACTGTTTTGTATGTTACACAAATGAAATAAATTCCCCTTCTTTATCGCTGATCGGGCCTTTTCTTTTGTTTTTTTGCCTAAAGTCAAGTAACCGCTTCTTCCTCCGTTCACTCGATGATTGAAATGAATGAATTCAGGTCCTACCTGGGTGCGCGATGTTTTAATATTCCCTGGTGGGCTGTGTGCTGCAGGAAAAGCGCTCCCTGTTATTATTTTTATTTCTGAGAGAACTTTTTATAACATATATAGTAGAAACACCGCATCAGAACACCGCAGAAGTCCAGCGAGCTGCTCATGTTGCATTCTCAAGGTTTCACTTTCAGCTGACTGAGCGCTGTCAATCAATTCAGTAGGCGTGTCAGCAAGTGACCAATCAGCGAGCTCAGTTGAGTCCCTTCCGTGTGCTGCTGCTCATATTACAACAAGGAGAACGAGAGCGTTTGAAAGCTGATAGTTTCTTGAAGTATAGCAGCAAAAACATACGCACAAAATATGCGCGTATACGCGCGTATACGGAGGACGCTTCAGTGTATCTCGGGCTTAAAGCGTTAGCTGTATCGTTAGCCACTAAGGACCATATCTTTAGCAATATGATAAACTGCTGCTTTATTAATGTCACACTTCCTCTCTCTATTCCTCTAAAAAGTCACAGCATCACTAAATGAGCTCTGAACCGTGGTTTATTTCAAGGAGTCAGATCTGACGGAGCTGAGAGCTTCAAGGTTCCAAGTGGAGACTCACTACTGCAGCTTCACACAGGCTGACTATTGTGGCACAGCTGAATGGACTGTACAGTACTTATAAAGCACCTTTCTATCTTATCAAGAAGAGGATTATTGTTTAATATATGTAAATAGATGTCTAAAATCTAAAATATAAACTATTTAATAGCCTATATGTAAATAGTTAATTTTTTTTGGCATTTTTTCTACAGTTACGGTGTTATTAAATATGTCTGTGTGACAATTGGGACAAAAATTTGACTCAAATATATTTTTGTTATTACTTTATGAAAAGAAAAAATATTGAGATATATATCGTATATCACGATTTTGGTAAAAAAAAATAGAGATATTAAATTTGGTCCATATCGCCCAGCCCTACACACAGTAACAGTAAGTTGTACTATGAACAGTTTTGTTTTTTGAATGTCCAGAGGACCAGACTTAGCTTTTTTAGAGTACAGGGCAGCTGTAGCCTCCGCAGCTAGTAAAACCGGAAACTGCGTAACTCAGCTTTTCAAAATCAAATTTTCAAAATATATATATTTTTTTAAATGGGAGATGCGTCGTAACCGCAAAATGTCGTAAGTCGAGGATACCTGTATTTATAGATTTTCCCACTTTATTAGACATATTTGGACTGATGCGACTTATAGGGCAGTGCAACATGTACGACGGTAAATACAGTACATAATATGCATCCCTTGAGGCTTTTAAGAAACTAATCTGAACTTGCCTATATTTTTATTTAACAAGTTATTTTTTGTAGGTCCTGAAGAATCTGTGATGTCTGTACAGCAATTAACCTAACTATTTTGAACATGTTTAAAAATGTTTCAGCGGAAAAAAATGTTGCTCGCTGCTTCATTTTGATTTTCAATTAGATCCCTTTTTGTGTATCGTGACTTTTTACACTCTTTTGGTGTCTTTTCTTTTCAAGCCGAGGTGTGCAAAAGAAGATGGAAGAACCTACGAGACAGATATCTGAAAGAAGTCCGGATGGAGATCAAAAGCAAGAAGCAGGGAGAGTTTGTACAACGCAAGTGGAAATACCGTCGGCTCATGAACTTTATCGCCCCCTTCACTGGATCGAGGTCTGGCGTGACAGACGTTTCCAGCAACGTTGACGAGGACCATGAAAATCCCAACAACGTAACTGGGAGTGCAGAAGAGGAAACCACTTTGTCGGACTCCGTCAAGATGCCGCTGAACGCCCAAAAGGCCCATCTGGCATTTGTAACGCAGCTTCCTGATCTGTCCCAGGACACACAGGTGGCCCAGCTGGCTGCTGTGGCCAGGACGCCAACAGGCCCTCAGGTAATCCCCACCAGCAGTACCGGACAGAAACGCAAGATTGTGCCAGAGCCATCATCCCCGTCGTCGCCTCAAAGCACACACTCGCCCACAAAATGGCAGATCAAAGACAACGGCGGCTCGTTTGCCTTCAAGCTTCGAGACGAAGACGAGCTCTTCTTGCTGAGCTTCGTCCCCGCCATGAAGCGACTCGCCCCACAAAAGAGATGCGAGACAAAGATGAAGATCCAGCAGATTATGTACGAGGCCGAATTTAACATTTCACCGACATAATTTCAAGAGAAAAGGACGGCTCAAGGAACAAAAGACTAATGCTGAACATTGCCCCACACACACAACAACAACGATGTTTCATGTGTTTTGACTTGTGGCGGATCTTTGCAGGAGGAAAAAAGCAATAAATTTACGCAGAAATAACCAAACATATGATCATCATTTATAAAGGTTTACTGTCAGTAAAGTAAATTCACAATTAGAAAAGTACAATTTTAAACAACCAACCTTCATTTTACCTCTTTATTCTACAGTATTTTACAAGAATTCATGTGAAATACAGAAACCAGAGCAAAATAAAAGATTATACAGTCTGGTGAAGAACACTGAAATTAAGCTTTTTATCTGCTTACATGCAGAAATATTTAAGTCCCAGCTAAGATGCTGTGATTGCTGAAAACTGGTGATTTGGGTCATGCCTGAAGACAATAATTTATAAACTTCAAACCAAACCCCAAAAAAACTTGGTATCCCACCGTTTTGTCCAAACATAACTAGTTCACCATAAGCTGTTCATTCAATTTACAGTCCCCCATTTGTGATGTCAAAAACTTCAATAAATTATGTGAAAACGCACTCTACCTCCCAACAATCCATGACTGGAACGTTAGCTTTGTTAGCAACGAGTGTTAGCCTCATTTTATAAAACTCATTTTATAAAACTCTGGAGACATCAGTGAGTTCATATGGGAGGCGTTTCAAACTAATCCAAAGTAAAGAACCCTGCAGCCTCAGAAAGTGTACATTACAGGTTTTTATGACTCCATGACATGTAAAGCAGCAAAAAGATGCTTTGACTTTAAACATTAAACCGCCAAGCTGAGTGATTGGTTTGATTAATTTCTGCTTTGTTTAAACGTCATGATTTGAGGAGAAAAGGTCGTAAATCCAGACAAAAGCCACCATTAAGTCTCACCTCTGTCGAATCGTTCATGTTAAAACACGTTCTCTTTGCATGCATTTATGCAATCAGCAGCCAAAACATAATGGCCAGCGCGACAAACAGAAAGAGTCGAGACAGAAACTGTTCATCCGTGTGCTGCGGTGTCCCCGGGGCCGCTGTGGGGGCAACACAAAGGTTAGAGAGGTCGTCACCAGAAGAAATTAAAGAGTTCAGAGTGAAGTGTGTTAACTACCCGGAGGAGGTCGCCCGTCGTTGATGTTGAAAGCTGTGGCGAAGATGCCAAACGGAAAGGCACCGATTCCAAATGACATCTGGAAACCCCCATCTCCGAAGCCAAAGCCCTGAAATCCCTGTTATTAAAAAATATATATGTTTCAAACATTCAATAAGACAAATGTGACGCAACAGGCGGTAAAACGTGTGGTCATTCTCATGAGGAGAGCATCATCTCAGCTGTTAACAGGTAATGGATCCCAGTGGGACCAGTAATGAATGCAGCAGGTTTACACTCCATTATGTAATCATTTCATCATGAATTTTATGTACAGCTGACATGACACTGACAAAACAGTTTACTCGTACTTACACCACGATTTTCTGGCTCGGGTCTCTGTCCTTGTGGTCGAGGTGGGGTTCTTTCCCTTTAAGATAAATTATTTCAGTGAGCTGCCCAATTTGTAAACAACCCACATTTTTATAAGAGCTTTGTGTCAGCACCTACCTTGGATCCTGCTGACCCGTGCTCCCCCTCCCATACAAGGGGATTACTTTATCCCGGCTGATTCCAGCTTTGCATACCGGACACACTTGTCTGTTGGGTCGAGTCTCCAACCACTGCGTTAAGACAAAACAAAAGTTAAAGAGCTAACCAGTTCATCTGGAAAACATATCAATGCACTTTTTGTGCACTCACTTTAAAGACCAAAAAAAGCTTACCTGATGCAAACAAGGCCAACTAAACATCAGGCGCGAAAGATTATGAAAGGATAAAAAAAAGAAAGTTTGATTAATCATCAACAGTCCAAAAATCCATCCAATAAACAAATTGCATCCACACAAAACAAATGCAAATAACAGCTATAAAAAGTAACTTAAGCACAGTACTTGAATGCAGGTTTGATGGATGAGGTGCATCTAAAACAATACAGTACAGTATTGTGAAAAAGTTCAATTTTTTTTGTCAAACAATTCAGAAAGTGAAACTCACATATTACTGTAGCATTCATGAATGAATTCATTATGCACAGAGTTAAATATTTCAAGCCTTTACTTCTTGTCATGTTGATGATTATGGCTTACAAATAAATGAAAAAAAAAGCTAAACTCAGTGTCTCAGAAAATTTGAATATTGTCAAAAGGTTAAACAGCCAATTCGTGGGGTCACACCCTAATCAGCTAATTAACTCTTAATGAGCTATAAATGTCTCATTCTTCATGTGTAGCCGCCCCTGAACCAGAGACAATGTCAGAAGCGTCTTACCTAGCTGAGGACAAAAATAATTGGGACTGTTGCTCAGTGGTCCAATGTCCTCTTTTCAGATCAAAGTAAATTTTCATGTCATTTGAAAATGTCCCAGTGTGGAGATGCACAGAATTCATGTTGCTTGAAGTCCAGAGTGAAGTTTCCACAGTCAGTCATGGTTTGGTGTCATGGGCCAAGATGGTGTAGAGGCAGGGCTGCCGACTTGGGACCCGAAGGACACAGGTTCAAACCCCGGCCCCGGCCACTACACACCTTGGGGTGTCTATGAGTCCACACCTAATTCCCCAGCTCCCTGGGCGCTTTCTATGGCTGCTCACTGCACCACCTGGTGGTGGTTGGGTTAAATGCAGAGACGAATTTCGTCTTGTATGGGAAACATACACAGTGACAGAAATGTGACATTTATTTATTTTTTATTTATGTTCTCTGCTGGTGTTGGTCCACTGGGTTTTCTGAAGTCCACGGTCAATACAGCATCTACCAGGACATTTTAGAGACGTCATGCTTCCTTCTGCTGACGAGCTTTATGGGGATGTTGATTTCAGCCTCCAGCAGGACTTGGCTCCTGCCCACACTGCCAACAGTACCAAACGCTTCATGCTATATACTGTAATATTCTAATTTTCTGAGACACCAAGTTTAAGTTTTTCATTATTTGTAAGACATAATCGAAACTACAATAAATAAAGGCTTGAAATATTTCACTCTGTGTAATGAATCTATGATCTGAAAAGATCGACCAAAAAAAAAAAACTGAACTTTTTCGATATTCTGATTTTTTTTTTAATGCATTTGTACTTTCATACAAATATACTATTTGAACACATACTGTACAGTATAGGAGAACAATAATGTTGTATTGCATCAAAATATTTATCTGACAACTTCATTACAAATTTATTTTATCTATACCTATTAATAAAAGCATTTTGACACAATCACTTTACATTAATCCAATTCAGTCCAACAAATTCATTACTCTACATTTATACATGACTTAACAAATGTATAAGCAACAGCAGCAAGTTAAGTTTTATTCAATGAAGAGTTTTTATTTTAAATTTGAAAACTTTATTTTGAGATGCAACACAATTTTATTGAAATCGAACTTTAAATGTGTATTTTTACTGTATCTAAAATAAAGAATGCAGATGAATTTGAGTAAGCTACAGTACTGTAGATTTTATATTTCACTGCAAAACTATATATACATGTATATATATCACATACACTGTATATAATGTGTCTTTGTTTTAGTTTAAGCACAAAACAGTTTTTACTGTATAGACATGCTTGGTGGCTTTAAAAAAAAAAAAAACATTACCCCATTAAAATATTTTACAGCAACATCCAGCAGAAGTGTCGGATTAGGTTGAAAGTTTAATTTTCAGGATCTTTACTGGTGAGTATCCAGTTTACTTTCTGGTCCAGCTGTCACATTTTACACTCAGTAAGGGGTGATCCAATTTTAAAAACGTAAACAAGAGCCACAGAAAATCTTACCAGAAAAGATGTCCACACAAGCTGATCACGGCGTCCTTGGCTGTGTCCAGACATATGTTGCACTCAAAGGTGCTGTCCTGGGTGCCACCTTCGGCCGCGGTCGAGCTGCTGGATCCACCGGTGCTCGAGTTTTCAGCGTCCGCAGCGGGAGAGCCAGAGGCAGGCTGGGACACCGGGGCAGCGGCGGCCATTTGTTAACACTCGACCCACTAACCGAGACTATACGGGTGGGATGCACACATAAGGAAGCCCAGTCGACAGGACTGATGAGAGAAACGAGAAAAGAAAAAAAAACAGTTACCAGCTGCTAGCTAAACTGGCAACCAACTACTGTACAGTACCTGGAGACGGTAGCTACGTAGCTACTAGCTAACGTTAGCAGGAGAGCGAGGAAGACAGCTTTAAAAACTGGACCAAAAACCGACAACAAATGTAAAAATACTGCGGCCAAATGGCTAATTCAGCGTAAACATATCTTGAATGATGGCAACTGTAAATTAAAACTTGTTATGAGTTAAAAAAATATATCCTTACAGCGAGTTGCATGTTGCATCACTTCCGCTACCAGTAGAGGCGGGGTTATGTAGCACAGGGGCGTGGTTTGTTTAAATATAGGCGTGTCATCTTCTGCCCTGTCATACTTTTGGCCTGTTTTTTTCAAAGAAAGCTTTATTATAGTAATAAAGAGGTAGGAAGTTTCTGTTGGAAAAAATAAATGATCTGAAAATGATAACATATATTACATCTGAGAACAGATGTAGCTCTATACACATAGTTTTTTCACAAGTTCTTCACCAGACTATATTTTTTTATTTTGCTCTGGTTTCTGTATTTCATGTAAACACATGGTTTAACACATGGTTTTACATATATTACATAGTACATAAATTACATAGCCGACTTCCACAACATAATCGATAATAGTAATAATAAAATGAAAGAAAAGGAAAACAAAAAGATTAATATTGAAATTATTACAAACTATTGTAATAAGCTGCATTTTTTTAAAATATATTATTTTTATTAGTGTTGTTGTTGATAATACTAAATACAAAAGCATTTTCTAAAAATAAATGTATGTGAATTAGTTTGAACAAACAAGCTTGTTTTAGAGTTGTTTGCGGTCGTGGGAGCAGACATCTCTTTCCACAGCCACCTCTTCTAGGAGGATTCCAAGGTGTTCCCTGACAGCCAAGAGACGTCGTCTTTCCAGCATGTTCTGGGTCTTCCTCCATGAGGTTTCCTCCCAGTTGGACATGCTGGGAAAACCTCCCTAGGGGCATCCAGGGAGCATCCTTCACTCAAAGCACCTCAACTGGCTCCTCTCACTGTGGAGGAGCAGTGATTCTACTACTCTATTCTTTAATAATAATAATAATAATTTAAGCAACTATTTTGTATATTAATTTGAATTGATGCATTACCCTGCTCTGGTATTTCTACGCATTTATTAAGTTTATTTATACTCTAATTCACAACAGAAGTTATCTCAGGTAACTGAACAAAACATTCACACACACACACACATATATATATATATACAGTATATATACAGTATATATATA
>JBBPBX010015188.1:29550-42596 GCA_038048925.1 Garcialebias charrua | reverse complement strand
AAAGCAAAAAAAAAAAAATTTGTTTTGTTTTTTGAATGTCCAGAGGAACAGACTTAGCTTTTTTTTTTTTTTTTTCTACCTGGATTATTGAGCATGCATCAGGGTATTTTGTCGTGGTTATGTGCGCCACACTCCAGCAGGTGGCGGTAATGTTCCAGAACCCAGTCTGCCAACCGCCAAATAAAATCCACGAAGAAGAAGAAGAAAACGCCGAAGAAGAAGTAAAAAACAACAACACAGCTCTGATTTGAAGGTAATCTTGTAAATTAACGTCGAGTTTTGCCTGAGAAAACATCGAGCTGATTTTTTTATTCAGTCTTTGTGCTTAGTGGGATGAGGATGTTTCGTAAGAAAGTGTGATTCAACATTATTCATCGTAAAAAGTTACGTTAAACGCTCCTGTCGGCTAGGCGTCGTGCTAACACCCATCATTTATATTTTAATTATTTCTGTATGATCTTCAGGTTAAAACGTTTCAGCCTCACTGGTTAAGTCTTAAATAATAAGTGCTGTGTATGTTCCCATGGCGAGGTTGGTTCTCTGCATGCACCCAGGTGCGGCTAGGGGCGCCCGGGGAGCGATTGGGGATTGGGTGTCTTGCTCAGGGACTCCCCGACATGTGGGGATGACTGGGGATCGGGCCTGGGGCTTTCGGGTCCCAGGTTGGCTGCACTGCCTCTACCCCATTAGTACTGGACATAAATAATACCAGCTCTATTTTAATAATAAAAACCACGATTTTCTGCTCTTTGGGGATAAATACATTGAAAACTGTGTTTTATGGATAGAATAATGTTTGAGTGTGCGCCTCTGAGCTAAATATCCCCGCTGTCCTCTGTCGTTCTTGCAGGTAAATCTCTTCAGGATTCTCTTCAGACTCGTTAGATTACTAAACTCGGGCTAGAGGACGTCTTTGGAGGACATGGACGTGAGCATTGCCGTGTCCCTCATCAGGGGCCAGATGGGCACCGCCGTGGAGCGAGCGGTGAACGTGGCGGTGGAGACGGTGTTGGCGGAGATGCTGAAGGTGGTCGGGGTGAAGTTTGAGGAGCTGAAAGCTCAGGTGGATGTGATGAAGAAGGACGTGGCGGTGCTCCAGAGGGAGAAAACCCTGAAGGAGAAGGAGAACGACAACCTCCGAGCAAAGCTGCGCTACACTGAGCTCAAGCTCAAGTACTACCGGCAGGGGGTGGAGGAGGAGCTGCAGCAGAGGGCCTCGGCCCTCGCCCACGTCCACCCCCTCACCTTTGCCCGGACGCAGAGCGGGGCGGCCACCGTCTCCCTCACTGAGCCATTTCCATCGCACTCTGCTCAGAAAGCTGCTGAGGGAGCGCGGAGGTGCAGCCAAGGTGAGAACCGACAACACGTTCAACTCCCGCTCGCTCCTTCTTTGTCTCACTCAGGTTTATGTCTTTAGTCCCAGAATGCACCTCTTCAGAGATGACCGTCCGACGAGCGGTCAGAGGGTACCGTCCTTCAGATGTTCTGGGCTCAGACTCATGTGAGCTGCTACTGCCCGACACGCTGGCGCTGAACTCGTCTGCAGGACCTGCAGAGAACAGGACAGGTGGAGTTTGTTTCTGATCACTCAGCTGTTAGTCGCATGCTCAGCACATTTTACGACCGTTTGAACTTGCACAGTAATCAGTCCTGGGCTTTTCTTCTCTTCTGCAAGTTAAATTGTTTTGCACATAAATTAGAAAGTAAAGAACCGTGCAACAAAAATGGGATGTAGGCAGAAAGCTTAAAACTGAGCGGCCGTGTGAACGCAGCCGCACTAATTATTTTCTAAACGCTTGGCATAGTGCTGGACGATAATTCAATAACGATAAATATTGCGATATACTTTTATTCAATAACGATGATATGAAGTTTAAGCATATTTTCGATATTTCGATAGGATTTTACAACGTTTCACTGACGTTTTTCTGTTTCTGTTCGGGTTGGAGCGGCTGCTTCAACAACCCGCCCGGACAGAAAAAGCTGTGACACAAAACGTGCGTGGTGACGTCGTTGTTACGCAGCGCTCAGTCCAGCAGCAGGCGTTAGCGGTAGCAGGCTAAAAGCTAAGCTAGTCTCCAAAGCGCGTTAAGTTTTCGCTTCAAAACGAGTCAAACGAGTGCTCATGACCGTCAGAATGTGACTGAACAAAGTTTCACAAGCGAAGAGAAAGCAGACGACATCACTGATGAGAGGAAAGACTAATTCGTCGGTGTGGACGTAGTTCGGTTTTGTTAAACTGCAGGTCTCATCTGCAGCGAGTCCTACTCGGTTTCTTTATTTTGCAAAACGTGACAAAGTCGTTCTAACTAGCGGTGGGAACATCTAACTTGTTTAATCTGAAGAGTTTCCACTCGATAGAATATGATGAGAGTCAGAAGATGAAGAACAATAAAGTTTGAGCCAACGTTTCCCTGAAACTACGACGTAAACAAACAGCCCCAGCAGCGCTGCATGTTTTTTAAATTCAAAATAAAACAAATTCATCAGAAGAAAAAAAACACTGAATGAAAATGTGCAGAAAGACGAAAATAGTGTTTTAATATCTGCCCCTTGTTTAAAAAATACAAAATAACTACAAACAAACAACAACCTTCACTTCACCTGCACCACACCTTCCCAACAACTTTGATTTAATCATATTTTAAAACATATAAATAGTTTTAGAAATGTTTATGGTGATATCAAGTCAACACAATCCTGTTTCCTGATTTACAACTCAGCTCCTTCAAACTAGTCCTAAATGGAGGTTTTACAAACATTTACATTCCCTTCAGGGTTTAATAACTTTAAACAAATTTTAATTGAATATTTGGGGGGTAATTTTTTTTTAGTTTTATACATGACTTGTAAAATACTATGTTCAACCAAATCATAAAATTTTAATAATTTAAACTGATGAAATATTTGTTGGGTGACCATAGCACTTCCTACTAATAATTCTTATAGCTCTTTTTTTAATAAAATAAAAACAGGGTTTGTAATAGTTTTACATGCTTTTCCCCAAACTTCAATACAACAGATTAAATATGGAACAATCATTACCTTATACAATATATTCAAAACTTTGTCATTCAAAAACTATTTTACTTTATACAGAGTCAGAGAGTCTTTATTGTCATTTGCACCGCATGTGGTACATGTGATGAAAACGAGATTATGTACACGGGGTCCCAGTTACATCCAACAACAAATGCAAGAGAAAAACAGTAATAACATCTAGGATTAACTAAGAAAAACATCAACTAGTAATACACTAAGCCCTAATGTAGTGGAAAAACATCATTATAAACAGCAGCACGAACATGAGTCTGTATGAGCAGATGGTCACAGATGAACACAGATGAACACAGCAACAAGAAAACAGATCAGCATCAGCATGATGTGATATTTTGCAGTGTTTATTTTTATTTTATTTTTATTTATTCATTCATGAGTCTAACAGCCTCAGGGTAGAAGCTGTTCCTCAGTCTAGTGGTTCTACATTTGATGCTCCTCAACCTCCGTCCTGAGGGGAGTGGGGCAAAGAGTGAGTGTGCTGGGTGAGTGAGGTCTTTCATGATGCAGGTGGCTCTTTTCCTGCATCTGGAGGTGTAAATGTCTGTGATGGTGGGGAGACTGACTCCAACATCTTCTGTGCAGCCTTCACCACTCTCTGTAGAGCTTTCCTCTCTGCAACTGTGCAGCCTCCATGCCACACGTTGATGCTGGAGCACAGGATGCTCTCCACTGCACACCTGTAGAAGGAGGTGAGAACTGGGCTGCTCAGACCAGCTTGTCTCAGTCGTCTGAGGAAGTAGAGTCTCTGATGACCTTTCTTGATCAGGCTGGTGCTGAGGTTTATGGTGGAGGAGGAGAAGTTGTGAATCTTCACGGACTGTGGTCTGTCTGTTAAGAAGTCTAGTACCCAGTTACAAATGGAGGGGCTTAGTCCAAGTGTAGATAGTTTGTCTATCAGAGTTTGGGGGATCATGGTGTTGAAGGCAGATGTGAAGTCCACAAAGAGCAGACGCACGTATGAGTCCTTCTGATCCAGGTGGGTGAGAGCAGTGTGGACCACGGAAGAGATGGCGTCCTCTGTTGATCGGTTCTCACGGTATGCGTATTGATGAGGGTCCTCGTTGATGTTGACGGTTGCCTTGATGTGGGACATGACCAGTTTCTCAAAACATTTAGCGACTATCGGGGTGAGGGCCACCGGTCTATAGTCATTCAGACCAGTCACTGTGGAGCTCTTTGGGACTGGGATGATGGTCGCGGTCTTCAGGCAGGTGGGAACTGACTCCAGTGCAAGTGAGGTGGTGAAGATGTCAGCCAGCACCTCACAGAGCTGGTCCGCACATTCCTTCAGAACTTTCCCTGGGATGTTGTCTGGTCCGGTTGCTTTATGAGGATTAATCTTCCTGAGACTGCCTCTCACTTCTGCTGCGGTCACTCTGAGATGCTCTTCATCTGGTGATGAGGTGAGTCTGGTGCTAGCTGGTCTGTTTGGATCATCAAAACGTGCATAAAACTTATTGAGGGCATCAGGCAGAGATGGGTCCTTGGGACATTGTTTGTTCTTGCCTTTGTAATCTGTTATGCATTTAATACCCTTCCACATGCTCCGTGGGTCTTGTGAGGTGAACTGTCCCTCGATCCTCTGTGCATACGTGGCCTTGGCCTTCTTAATGCCATCCACCAGTTCTTTCCTGCTCTTTCTCAGCTCCTCTTTATCTCCGGACTTGAATGCAGTGTCCCTGGCTGCTAGCAAGGCGCGGACTTCTTTATTTAACCAGGGTTTTCGGTTCGGGTAAGATTTAACATATTTTTTTATGGATACATTTTCAGAGCATGTACTGATGTAACCCAGGACTGAGGAAGCATAGAGTTCCAGGTCCACTGAGCTCCCATCAGTAGCTGCCTCCCTGAAAACAGACCAGTTTGTATTCTCAAAACAGTCTCTCAGCATGGAGGTGCTGCCTTGAAGCCAAACTCTTATCTCTCTTTGTTCCGGCTTGGAGCGCCTGAGTGGGGGGAGCTGTCTTGGGGCCAGGATCAAAGAGCCGTGATCGGAAGCTCCGAGCGGTGGGCGTGTCTTCGCCGTGTACGCCCCCTTTACATTAGTGTAGACTTGGTCAAGCATTTTATTTCCTCTTGTCGCTGTGAAAACGTGCTGACTGAAGGCTGGGAGGGAGACTTGAAGGTCCACGTGATTCATGTCACCACAAACAACAAATTACAGTAATGCAATTGATTTTGTTATTTTTATTCTTAAGTAATTTCCATGAGATGTCAGCTTCTTATAAATAACAACACCCAAAAGTTTTATTTAATTAACTATGAATTTCAATGCTGTAAATTTTAAAGTTCTTGTTTAAAGTTAAAACTATTAATATTGACACAGTTGAGAATTTTATGGCAAGAAAGTTCATGCTCAATAATCCAGGTACCAAATCCAATAATTCTCAGTCGGGTCATCTGGACAGTTTCTTTTTTATAGAAACTGGATGGAGGATGAAACGTTTCTATAAAAAATAAACTGTCCAGATGACCCGACTGAGAATTATTGGGTTGAGAAGTTTATGTTTATTTGATGGTGATTTCCATCTTTTTGGAGGCTAAATACAAATACAAGGTGAACAATAATTTATTTGTATAGTTTATAGTTTTTTTTAGGCTTTTATATTGTTTATATCGATATCGAATTATATCGTTATCGACCGAAATTAAGAACTATATCGTGATAAAAAATTTGGCCATATCGTCCAGCCCTAGCTTGGCAGCATGGTGGCACAACTGGTAGAGCTGCTGCCTCTCAGCGAGCAGGTCCCCGGTTCAAATCCCGGTCCGGGGGCCTTTCTGGGTGGAGTTTGCATGTTCTCTCCGTGCATGCGTGGGTTTTCTCCGGGTGCTCCGGTTTCCTCCCACAGTCCAAAAACATGCATGTTAGGCTGATTGGTAACTCTAAATTGACCCTGGGTGTGAGTGAGACAGGTCCCTCTTGTAAATGAGTCCCCGTGGCTCAACGAGGCTAGCCTGTATAAATAAAGGTTGAATGAATGAATGAATGAATGAATAAATGCTTATTATCTATTCCTACAGCCTTTTGTTGCACCATCCCTTATTTTCTTACATGTTGCTGTTATTAAATTCAAAATGATCTTTTTTATGGTACCATATCTTTAGTTTTAACATTTGATAGGTTTAATATGTTTTGTTGTGAATAAAACACGAGTTTATGTGATTTATGTGAATCATTTCATGTTATTTTTATTGATAGTTTATGCCCCAACATGTTTTACCTGAAAGTGTTTCAGAAGCAGATTTTTTAACGTTTTTGCTGAAGATATGTAGCTGATCTCAGTTTTTGAATGAAGTTGCTTCGAACAGCACGAACACAATGATCTTTGAATTTGAAATGATTTCCAGAATCAAGAAAGTTAATTCTCAATAGTCCAGGTATCAAATCCGCTCATTCTCAATCAGTTCATCTGGACAGTTTCTGTTACCGCTGTTACAGTCTTGACCACTTTGGACATGTCTGCCTGCCTGGGAGGAGTCGACGAGGGACACGCCCCCAGAAACCATCTTGGCTACAGCAAACTGGTTGGTCCACATAAGTTGCTTACTTGGTGGGTTAACTTCAGTGTGCTTTGGACTACTCTGACTGAGGAAGCCCTCTGGAGTGAGGGTGAAACGTTTCTGCTAAAAAGAAACTGTCCAGATGAACTGATTGAGAATGAGCGGATTTCCAGAATCGATTTTGCAGAACAGCGTTGTTCACTTAACAACGTGCCAAGTCACAAATCTGGAATTATTAAACATTACAATGAAATCAGAAGTAACATTCAACATACATGTTTTCCCAAAACCCCTTCTAAAGGGTTAGAGGGTTCGAATGGGCCGTCACACATCCATGGCCCTCAGCACCGGAGTCCCCCAGGGCTGTGTGCTGAGGCCCCCGCTCATGCAACCAAAAAGTAAAACACCTTGTAAGTTGAGCACACAATGGTGTTCATGTTCTTTTTTAATTTTAAAAGTGCTATGTGTAACTTTCTGTAGAGCGCAGAACTTAGAAATATTTTCAACAGGCAAAGCATTCTGATCCCTCCCCCTCAGAGCCATATATGGCTCTGCTCCCCCTGGCCCTGCTGAAATTCAAATTCAAGCTCTGTTTTTATTGGCTGGTTAACGGCGGGTCACTCTGTGTTTTTAGTGTTTTTATAAATGCTGATAGAGAAGCAAGGGGACTATAGTTTTTTTCAGAGATTACTTTGTCTAACATCAGTCTGTCAGTAGATAGTGACAGAGTGAAGAAATATGTTAAAAATATATTGTTAGACAAGTTACAGACTGCACTACAAAGTTACATAGTGCAGCTTTAAGATTGAATAAGTTGTGTTTAGTGTTTGTTTTAGATCCTTATATACGGCTTCTTTTTATATTTTGCTATTTTTGGATGTAACTGGGACCCTGAGTACACAATTTCATTCCACCTCATGTACCACGTGGTGTGGATGACAATAAAGAACGTTGAACTTTGATCCTTGAATGTCAAACAAATCATTTTTACTGGACCCTTTTTGAGCTGTGGAACCCTGTGGTCTGGACCGGATAAGAACAATCTGTTTTTCTGGTTCAGGACATTGTTCGGGTCAGATGGCTCGAGTCTTTCAGACAAAACGTTGATTTTCATCATAAGAGGCTGACTCGCATCACTACACAGATTCAAGTGATCTCAGAAGATGTAACATTTAGCAGTTAGAGGATAATAACCGTGAACAATGAGGGTGTGATGGGACGTCACAGATTTATAAATGTTACTGAATCAGGTCTGTGTTTTTATTTTCTGACGTGCTCCCTGAGGGAAACTGAATGTGTTGTAGTACTTTGAGATTTTTATTAATGAAAAGTGCATTATAAATTGAATTCATTATTATTATTGTAGTACACGTTGCTGCAGCGCTGGGTGTTGGTGCGCTCATGAACTGGGCTGTTTGTTTCAGTGTTTTTCACTGCAGCTCAGAGGGAGGATGATCAGGAGGCGGAGTGGACCATCACTTTGCAGTCCCACCCACAGAGCCCTCCACCGGTCTGGACCCATGTGGGGCAGCAGCAGCCGGCAGCTGTCTCGCTGTCACCAGATGTTTCCACTCCAGCTGACAGCTCCAGTCTGCCCTCTGCTGCTCTGAAGGTGACAACACAACACAGGAAACAAACCAAGGGTTCATTCTGTTTCACATCTGAATTCACTGAACAAGATGAATACATCGTCCTCCAAAATGGTAGAATGCAAAGTTCACGTTGTTTTTCTTCTTGTCAGAGTCAGAGTCAGAGAGAATTTATTGTCATTTGCACCGCATGTAGTACATGTGTTGAAAACGAGATTATGTACACAGGGTCCCAGTTACATCCAACAACAAATGCAAGAGAAAAACAATAATAACATCTAGGATTAACTAAGAGAGACATCAGCTAGTAATACACTAAGCCCTAATGTAGTAGAAAAACATCATTATAAACAGCAGCACGAACATGAGCAGATGGTCACAGATGAACGCAGCAACAAGAATTAATTTAATTTGTAAATTAAAATAAAGAGCTTTAAAGTTCAGCACATAATTAATTTTGATAAACCACAAGCTGAGGTGGGTCTCCCAGGTGCTTCAGGATTCAGGTGTGCAGTCTGATAACCTGTTTGTGTGCAGGTAAAGCAGGAGGTCCAGCCTCAGCCAGAGGAGGAGGAGGAGGAGAGCGTGATCTGTATCAAAGAAGAGCCAGAGGAGGTGATGGCCTCCCTGCTGGACTGTCAGCTGGAGCAGGGATGTGCCCCGAAGTCACAGGTCAGCTCGGAGTTATGCTTGTCAAAGAAAAAAATGCAAGCACATCAACTAATTTTTGTTAAATATGTATTTTCATCTGAGGTGCATGTTCGCTGTGAGAGACATAATCTTAGAAAATATATTAATAATAAAATCCGGAAATCACAATGTATGATTTTTAAAAATATTTTATTTTTGTGTTACTGCTGCAAATAAGTATTTGAACACCAGAGAAAATCAATGGGCCTCATGCACGAACATGTTCGTATTTTTATCCTAAATTTCTCTTACTTTTGTTCGTACGAAGCGTTCGTACGAACATGCCACGTCAGATTCAACAAACTCTTCTATCCTCAGGAAAAGTGTGTAAATGAGTTGCGTACGTTGATGAATTCCACCTGTTCTAAACACCTGCGCGTGCACGCGGAGAGGTTATTTACATAATTCCCACCCCTCAAAACACCATATAAGGCTACGTTTCCTGCCTCAGAGGCAAAACGTGTTCGTTCATAAAATGACAGCGAAAAGTAAAAAGAAGAACTCTACCGGTGCGGAGATTGAAGTTCTGCTCTCTGAGGTCAAGAAAAGAAAATCTGTCCTTATTAGCAGCGTCACTCATGGGAGTAAATGACCAACTAAAGCCAAAGAATGTTTGTTTATAATAAATGTGGACCTTAAAATATGCACGCGTCCTGGTGGCTCACTGGATAAAGCATTGCACCGTTAGGTGCTCCTAACCTTATTGTGGGTTCGATTCCCACAAGGTATGACTATTTTTTTTCCTTCTTTCTTTAGATTATTTATTCATTCCAGATTAAAAAGACTTTATGCTTCATTTCTTGTTGTATTGTAAATAGTTTTCTTGTGTTTTTTAAATCTGGAATGAATTAAAAGGAGAAAAAAAAACTTGTCCCATGTGGGAATTGAACCCATAAGGTTCGGAACTGCGACGCAACGCTCATCTCACTGCAGCTATCTGAGGTCTATGACAGCAACAGGAGGAGGTCAATCTAAAGTCTGCGTTACCGAAGTCTGCGTTACCGAGACAAATTAAACTTAAATTAATTCATAATTTAAGTTGGTTTCAGTTTGAGATCTTCATATTAATATTGTAGTGTTAGAAAACGGCATTGATAACAAATTGATTTTAATTTAAATACTTTAATCCGTTAGTCATTATTACATTTAAAATTATAATTCGACTTCAAACAGAACCTATTGTCAAAAACAATTGTGGTGCGTGACTTTTTTAAACTCTAAATATTTTCTAAATAACGAAATATGAAGTTATTAGTGGAGAAATTCCGTCTGGATGACAGCAGACCGACTGCTCGTAAAATATACGACAGGTCCGGACCACTCGTAAATTTTGTTCGTATCTGAAAAAAATCGTAGGATACGAAAACATTGTTGAATGCCACAAATGATCCTAAATCACTCGTACGCACAGTTTAAGAACAAATCTGTGCGTACGAACGGTTCGTGCATGAGGCCCAATGTTCATATTGGTGCAGTAGCCTTTGTTTGTAGTTGCAGAGGCCAAACGTTCCTGTAGTTTTTCACCAGTGTGCACACACTGCAGCAGCAGGAGTTTGGAGCATTCCTCCACACAGATCTTCTCTAGATCAGCCAGGTGTCTGGGCTGTCGCTGAGAAACAAGGAGTTTGAGCTCCCTCCAAAGATTTTCTACAGGGTTTAGGTCTGGAGACTGGCTAGGCCACTCCAGAACCTTGATCTCCTTCTTACAGAGCCACTCATTGGTTCTCCTGGCTGTGGGCTTCAGGTCATTGTCATGTTGGAAGACCCAGCCACGACCCATCTTCAAAGATCTAACTGAAGGAAGGAGGTTGTTCCCCAAAATCTCACAATACATGTAATACTGTACATGTATTATTATACATATACTGTATATACATACCATATTTTCCGGACTATAGGTCGCAGCTTTTTATCATTTTTTCATGGCCTGCGACTTATAGTCAGGTGCGACCTATATATGGCTTTTTATAAAATAAGCTGATTTGTAATCATTTATTAACAAAAATTAAACTGAGACACACTCTTACAATAATGTCAGCTAACAAATATATTTTTTAGGTGTTTATCCTGCTAAAATTATTCATTTATTAAAGAAAAGTTCAGCTCAGACACATATTTGCTATAATTTTTTATCAAACAATTAATTGTTTTTAAGTGTTAATCTTCTTAAAAGCCTTGCTGTGTGCTCCTGTGGAAGAGACATTTGCAGCAGAGCTAAACACGGTCCACATTTTGACGTAGGTGCGACCTATATTCAGGTGCGACCTATACAGTATATGGATTTTTCCAATTCTTTGACAATAATTGGACAATGCGACCTATAGTCCGAAAAATACGGTACTACAAATATAGAACTGTGTTGACTTAAACACTGTAAAAAATCTACATCAAATTAAGCAAAAATATTTATTCAATGTACCGGTAGGCTTTGAACTATAACACTTTTTAGTGTTGTGGGTTTGCACCCCCCAGTGGAAATAATTTAAATGATGAGTTAAAAAAAACAAAAAACAAACAAGTACCGTATTTTTCGGACTATAGGTCGTGGCTTTTTGCCTAATTTGCATGCCCTGCGACCTATAGAGAGGTGAGACCTGTTTATGGATTTTTTCCCATATTTTTAGACAAATTTTTGGCTCAGATATGACCGTTTTTCATTTTGGCAAAAAATGGTGCAGTACCACTTTTGTCCGATAGCGGACACTTCCAGAGAGTCCACAGACCGATCCCAGCTCATGTGTCCGAAAAAAGCCTCCTCTGCTCGGACAAACTCTGTCGTTGCCCGGCCTCCTGCTCTGGAGGTAACTACTTTTTGCCCTGTTTGTTAGCTGTTTGTTAGCACATAAATAGCTCATAAACCACTCAGCGGATTTTTTTTTCAGCTTACAGAGTGTAATTATATGGGTTTCATTTACAAACTGTTGACATGTATGAGACATTTGAGATAAAATTAGATTTTTTTTATTCGATTTTTTAGAGACAGAATCATCTCGTGTTAGCTTCCGTTTTATTTCCGTGTATATTTTAGTTAATAGCTAATAAACCACTCGGCGGATATTTTTTCAGCTTACAGAGTGTAATTATATGGGTTTCATTTACAAACTGTTGACCTGTATGAGACATTTGAGATAAAATTCAATTTATTTATAATTTATTTTCGCAGCGCCCGTTTGGAAGTCGTCAAACCGAAACAATTTAAATCCAGCAGATTTGACCATTTCGTGAATTTATTAAGGACCGGTTAAGCTCAGGAACCCTTGTGCTATAATGTCAGCTATAATTTTTAGCAAACAAATAATTGTTTTTACCGTGTTAATCTTCTTAAAAGCCTTGCTCCTGTGGCAGGCATTTGCAGCAGAGCTAAACACTCGTCCACATTTCCGGGTTATCTCAGCGGTGACGCGTCACGTCAGCGGTGAATGACGCGTTACGTTGGCGTGACATAGGTGCGATCTATATTAAGGTGCGACCCGTTTATGGATTTTTCCAATTTTTTGGCAATAATTGGACAAAACGACCTATATTCCGGTGCGATCTATAGTCAGGAAAATACGGTAATGAAATATCTTAGGACCTTTGGAAAGTCCAGCTTTGTCTAGAGGCCTGCTGCAGATGAGAAATATAAAGGAGCAAACATGTTTGCTAAACTGAGCACAATGTTTTATAGATGTCGAGTACATCCGTCAGGTCTCACCTGGGTAACGAGGTGATTTTTCCCCACTTCTCCACACAGAACCTGCGGGGTCCGTTGCTGCCTCGTAACGAGGCAAAGCCCTCGTACGGAATACTGGAGGTGCCCGTCACAAACTGCAGCCGGACAAACCACAACAGAAAGAGAAAATATCACAACGGGTCCTATTCATGTCTTTAAAGTAAAAAAAAAAAGAAAAGTAAAATAAATAAGATGCAGCTGAACTTTTAATCTGCTCTTTTAATCTCATTTATATGATGTTGTGTGTGTGATCTCGAACTTCAGAATATTAATGAAAAAAAAAAAGACAATAACTAGAATTTGATGTTGGCACAGTTAATAAGCTGTAAGAAAGACAAAAATTGTAAAGCTAATACGAATCCATCAAAACTTTTAGTCGGTCAAACTAAACGTGAATCATGGCTAACTTTTTTGGGCTTAAATAAATTTACGTCCACAACAGTCATCACAGATCAAGATAATCATACATACCACTTTTTTTATAAAGCACT